>JAKSZT010000104.1:10123-28753 GCA_026826555.1 Tolypeutes matacus | reverse complement strand
ATGGTTAGCTTTTCCTACTCAATAAAAAATGCTTTGGTAATTTTTTTGGAAAGGTATTAAAATTGTAAATCAATTTGGGTAGGAAAGGAATGCAGAAAAGGCATTTGACAGGATACATCCTCAATTCTTGATAAAAATCACTTTGAAAATAGTAATAGATGTAAACTTTTTCAACAGGCTAAAGTATAAATATAAAAAACAAATAACTATCATCATATTCTATGGTGAAATGCTAATGTCTTTCCCTTTAAGATATGGAACAAGAAAAGGATGCCCATTGTCACCGCTCTTATTTTATATTGTGTTCAAAGTATGCATGACTTGGATTATTCCACATAACTGTGGCTCTGTCCCTACCCCTGGTAAATGAGAAAGTTGGGAGAAGCTTCATTGGTTCTTGGGGCAATGAGGGCAAAATCAGCCTGCACAGTTTATAATACTAACTAAATCTTGGCTTCTACTATGCAAACAGCAAGGGAGAAAGGGCAGGAAGCCTTAAACCAAAGAGAAAAACAATACCCAGAATAAATACTCTAGTAAGTCAAATGGCAAGACACCAACAAAAAATTACAATCCACACCAAGAGAGAGGAAGCTGTGGCCCATTTAAAGGAATAAGATATGCATCCAGATGACATACAGGAATTGAGACAACTAATCATAGATATTCAAACAAATGTCCTTAATAAATTCAATGAGATGGCTAAAGAAATTGAGGATATTAAGAAGACATTGGATGAGCACAAAGAAGAATTTGAAATACATAGAAAAATAGCAGATCTTATGGGAATGAAAGGTGCAATAAATGAAATTAAAAATACACTGGAATCATATAATAACAGATTTGAGGAGTCAGAAGAAAGAATTGGTGAGCTTGAAGAAATGGCCTCTGAAAGTGAACATACAAAAGAACAGATGAAGAAAAAATTGGAAAAACTTGAAAAAGGTCTCAGGGAACTTACGACAGTAAGAGCAGTAAGAGTTGTGCAAACATACATACATGTCATGTGTGTCCCAGAAGGAGAAGCGAAGGGAAAAGGGACAGAAGGAATATTTGAAGAAATAATGATAGAAAATTTCCCAACCCTATTGAAGGACATAGATATACATGCACAAGAAGCATGACATACTCCCATCTGAAAAAATCTGGATAGGCCAACTCTGAGACACATCCTAATCACAATGTAAAATGTTAAAGACAAAGAGAGAATTCTGTGAGCAGCAAGAGAAAAGCAATGCATAACATAGAAGAAATACCCAATAAGATTAAGTGTTAATTTATTACCAGAAACCACAGAAGCAAGAAAACAGTGGTATGATATATTTAAGATACTGCAAGAGAAAAATTTCCAGCCAAGAATTTTCTACCCAGCAAGATTATCTTTCAAAAATGACGGCAAGTTTAGAATATTCACAGATGAACAGAAACTGAGGGAGTTTGTAACAAAGAGACCCCCACACAGGAAATACTAAAGGGTGTGCTACAGCTTGAAAAGAAATGACAGGAAAGAAAGGCCTAGAAGAAAGTCTACAAATGAAAATTATATCAGTAAAAGTAACTAAAAGTGTTGAAAGAGTGGTGAAAATAAAATATGACCAAATATTCAGGAATAAACTTAGCCAATGATGTAAAACAATTGTGTTCAGAAAACTACAACTCATTGTTAAAAGAAATTTTAAAAAATCCTAAATAATTGCAAGAACATTTCATGTTCATGGATAGGAAGATGAAATATCATTCAGATGTCAATTCTACTCAAATTGATATACAGATTCAATGGAATCCCATTAAAAATTTCACCACCATTTTTTAAATAAATGAAAAACATGATTATCAATTTTGGGGGGAATGTTAAGGGTTCTAGAACAGTCAGAAACATCTTAAAAAGGAAATGCAAATTTGGAGGACACACATTTCTGGAATTTAAATCATATTACCTATTTACAGTGGTAAAAACAGCATGATACTGGCATAAAGACAGAAACATAGACCAGAAAACTGAAAACACTGGTCAGAAACAGACCCTCACATCTATGGTCAAGTGATTTTTGACTAGTCTGTCAAACACACCCAGCTCGGGACGAACAGTCCATTAAAAAAAAACGGTGCTGAGGAAACAGGATATCCATAGCAAAATGAGGAAATAGGATCTTTGTCTCACACCTTATATAAAAATTAACTCAAACTGGATCAAAAACCTAAATATAAAAGCAAGAACCATAAAGGTTCTATAAGAAAATTTAGGAAAATACCTGCAAGGCTTGGTGATAAGTGGTGGATTCTAAAAGGAGATAAGAGGAAGACTGAGATGTTCCACTGATATTTACTGTGTATAGAAGTTTTAATTAGCTTTACTGTAAAAGTGTGGAAATGTACAGAGTTGAAGATAATACATTATAGTGAGTAACAGCTGGTTTATAAATGGGGATGTAGCTGAAAATTGTAGTCCATGGATTAAAATGCCAATTGATAGAAAGCTAGAGAGTAATCAAGGGACTGGATAGCACAATATATCATGGGGTGCTTGAGAATTTTTGTTGATGGTACAGATGCAAGAATGTTCTTTGTGAGCCAGAGCAAATGTACATCACTATTGCAGGGTGGTGGGAATGTGAAACATTGAAAAAATACAATTGGAGTGACGTATGGACTGTGGTTAACAGTTATAGTGTAATATTCTTGTATCTATGCCAAAAATGTCCTGTGTTGATAATGGGAGAGTATGGAAAATGTGTGCCAAAAGTATGCTATGGTGCTGGTAATAATTGGGTGATATTATCTCATAATCTGTAACAAATATTCCACCATGGTGTTGTGTGTTGATAGAGGCCTGTTATTTGGGAATTCTGCACATGTGCATGATTGTTTTGTAAATTTAAAACTTCTGTCATAAAAATATATTTAAAAATAAAAATAGGATGGGTTGGGGGGGAAATACACCAAATGTAAGATAAAGACTATAATTAGCAGTAAGTGTTTGACAATATTTTTTTCATAATTTGTAACAAATGTCTCATGACAATGCAAGGTGTTGGAGGAAAAGTTAATGTTCCAGACACCTGTATGATGTTATGAATGTTTACTTTGTAACTTCACAACTTTTACATTGTTTATGTATGTTCATGTATAAATGATATAAAAATAATAATAGGGTGGGTTTGGAGAAATTTTTTTGGTTAGAAGTAATACTTTGAGAATGCTTTTTTATCATTAGTTAAAAATGCAAGGTATTGGTGGTATGGTGAGGTATGAGAGCCCTGTATTATGTTATGTATGGTTTTTTGTAAGTTCAAAACTATTCTTTACACTAATTTTTTGTATGTTCATGTTTGAGTGATAAAATTTTATAAATTTAATAAAAAATAAATAAAACATATGGGATGTATCAAAAGCAGTGCTGAGAAGGAAATTTATATCCATAAAGGTGTAAATTTAAAAAAGAAAGAACTAAAATCAAAGACCTAACAAAACAGGTAAAAGAAGTAGAAAATGAACAACAAAGTAATTCCAAAGCAAGAAGAAAGAAGGAACTAACAAAGATTAGAGCAGAGGTAAATGAAATTGAAAATAAGAAAGAAAGAGAAAAAATTAGCAAAGAAAATTTGATTATTTGAGATGATTTAAAAAATTGACAAAACCTTAGCTAAAATAACAAAGAAAAAAAATAGAAGATTTATATACATATAATAAAAAATGTAGAAGGGGATATCACCACTGACCCCACTGTAATAAAAATTTTCATTAGAGGATACTTTAAAAAATTGTATGTCACAATATGGATAACTTAGATGACATGGACAAACTTATAGTAACACAAGCAGCCAGCATTAACAAAAGAAGAAATTGAACTGAACAGACCAATCTCAAGAAATGAGATTGAATTTGTCATCAAACCCTCCCAACTAAGAAGAGCCCAGTATGAGATGGCTTCAGAGGTAAATTCTACTAATCATTCTGGAAAGAACTAACACCAGTCCTGCTTGAACTCTTCCAAAATATAAACATGGAGGGAACAAAGCCTAACTCATTCTATGATGCCAACATCACCCTAATAAAAAGCCACATAAAGACACCACCAGAAAGGAAATCTATAGACTAATATCTCTGATGAAACTTGTGTGAGTTGTCACCCACTGTGACAATGTCCAGTGTACATTTGAACATTTTTACATACCTTATATGTATGCTCAGGTGAACTTCCTCCCATGCATCCCCCATCACTGACACCCCACACCATTGATCCTCCCCTGCCTGAGTTGT
Source organism: Tolypeutes matacus (assembly GCA_026826555.1). Taxonomy (NCBI): domain Eukaryota; kingdom Metazoa; phylum Chordata; class Mammalia; order Cingulata; family Chlamyphoridae; genus Tolypeutes; species Tolypeutes matacus. The sequence goes on along the minus strand of JAKSZT010000104.1, from coordinate 24,493 downwards.
AACCCTTCTGTGATCCAAAGCTTCTTCAAAAATGAAGCCATTACAATAGCCTAATAAATTAATAGGAAAATGAAACAATAATAATTTTAAATCTGATATAAATTACATAAAAGTTAAAAATTTTAAATTAAATTAAAAGATTAGGATATTATAAAAAAGAAAAATCTTAAAACATTTTTTTTCGACATTTTGCCTTTCATCAACACAATATCCGGTGTCCTGGCTGTATCATGGCACCTTCCCCCACTCATTCCTGTGTCTCACTATTTTTCATTTTGTTTTCAAAGACATTTAGGTAACAGCAAACACACACAGTATACAGGAGAGTCTCATATACCCAATGTCATCCCCCTTTCCTCCCTCCCCTTATTCATACCTTTTTATATGTGGATGGTACCTTTGTTATAATTGATATACCAATATTGAAACATAGCTACTAAACATGGTCCATGGCTTACATTATAGTTTACATTTTTGACTGTATACTTTTATAAATTTTGATATTTAACATGGCCTGTGTCCCATATTGCACACTAAATATCCCTTGTTCTATCTATTCTATTCCTCACTCCTCCTCCCCTTGGGGCCCAAGGCGACGACCCAGCTTCATTCCTGGATGGCAAGATTCATAGTTACTTGCAGCATCACTAAGGTTTTGACACACTTCTTTGTTCTCCCCTATTAGGACTGCCCATGTCTCGATAGACTCCCACCTATTTCTGAAAAAATTCATCCTCCAGAGGACGGAAGTCCAACTCCTTCCCGCTCATTATGTCAGTCTCCACCCACTGATACAACACATTGTGACAGAATGATCACTTACACACTCCCTAGAAGCCTGCTCCAGGTGTACCTTGGCCCAAATGCCCCCCATCCAACATCCGAAACCAGTAACCCTCCCTTGTCATATTGTCATAAGAGCATTCCCAACTTTGTATTTTCAACCACATACCTGCAAATCCCCAGTTGTGGTGTATCAGGCAGGTTCTTGGAGGCTGAATGGAGTTCATGGAAAACGTGAACATTGATGGCTGAAAATGGCTGGTGCCATTCTTCCCTGAGGCTGCTTGTCATGACACCTTTTACCCCTTGATCTTTGTTTAAAGAACAACCTTACACACATACATGTCTTGTTCTTTATAAGCATGTTATAACCAATGTTCTGATAAACAATGCACAATATAGTCACAACTGAACCTTAAAAGATTAAAGAGTAATCTTGAGATTGTTTTAGATATAGATCACTAAATCATATTGAATGGAATAAAAAAGAAACTCAGCAAAGAATAAAATACACTTGCTTTAACATCCAAAAGAGGGTCTGTTTTCTTTCCATGCACCTTTGTCTTGCAGGACAAGACAGAATCCCACTCATGAATTTCCACAAGTGGTGCCTGAACAGGGCCCTGATCCAGCAGTGAGGACAAGGGGCATCTTAATTGGTCTCATTCCTGGTAAGGGGAAGCAGGACATTTCACAACCATGACTCATTGTACTTTCTAAATAATGGGAACTCAGCTTTCTAAGGAACAATTAAATTTTTTAAAGAATTATTTCTGCTTCTTATGGCTTCAGGAACTAAAGCTGAGGATGAAAAATTATTTTCTTTGTTTAATGCTCTATTCTAGTATTGCCCTTGGTTCCCCAAAGAGGGAAGCTTAGATCTTAAGGATTGGAAATGGGTAAGAGAAAAGTTAAAGTATCCTCAAGAAGCAGGTGGCTCTGTAAACTTGATCATTTAGCCTTGTGGGGTTTGATTAAGGCAGCTTTAGAACCTATTCAGATTGACTCTGATTTTGATCCACCTCCTTCTACAACCCTTCCTATAGCCCCGGACCTACTGCCTTCAATGGCTCCTAAAGCTTATGTAGTCATAACTGATCATGATTTCATCCCTGAGATGCAATGGTGTTTACAAGAAGGATTAAAAGAGGGTGACTTTTTTTTTTATTTATTGTGGGTAAAAATCAAAATTTTCACAATACATACCAACATTTGCAAAATGAGATATAAATATATATGCATATATGTGCATTTGCTTACAAAAATGTCATTTATGTATATATATATATAAATATATTTTAAGAGGTGCTTAGATACCCAAAATATTACACGGGACCCACTGGGATTCCCATGTTGCCCACCTCCCACACCTCCCACCACATCCCACACAAACATCTCCCACAAATGTGGCCCACCACCCTCAATGGACTTACACATCCTGGGGCCTTGCCAAAAAAAAAAGATTAAATAACTGACATTTAGACAACTGTATACAGTGGCATGGTACCTATGATTAAACTATTAAAATGTTAGGCGTAACATAAATAAGCAAATCAAGCCATAATTAAATTATGCACAATGATAACACCTAACCATTTTAAACAAATCCAGAGTAATAAAAATATTCTCATGCAGGAAATTTACTACTCTTAGTTCTAGATATCTTTGTTTAATTTTAAAGTAAAATAATTCATATTTTTGTTTATATGTCTACATTGTTTGAAAGAACATTTATCTTTTAGAAATAAATTGTAAATTATCCACACACACACACACACAAAAAAAAAGAGGGTGACTTTGCTACTTCCTTGTTCCCTGTTGTTTTGAATGCTCAACAACAGCGGGTTCATGAATCTTTCCCCTATAACAGCTTTAAGAAATTAAGGCATAGCATAAAAGATCACAGTATTCACTCTCCTTATACCAAATGATTACTGGGGACATTAGCCACAATGTATGCCATGATCCCTGCAGATTGGAAAATTTTAGTATGGACTTTAACCACCCCTGCTCAATATAGCATCGGATTAATAAAATATCAAGAGAGAGTAGAGCAACAACATATTAGTAACATTAATCACCAAATACCGGTAACCCTTGAAGCCCTCCTGGGCATTGGGCAATTTACTAACCCCCAAATACAGGATCAAGCTGATCAACAATTGTTTATGCAGTGCTCCGAATTGGCTCACAGAGCCTGAAAGGCCATCCCTGAAGGAAAAACTACTCAAAAATCCTTTGCATCTATCTGGCAGGGGGCACATGAACCATATATGGATTTTATTGATTGACTTAAAAAGCTATAGATAGGCAACTAGATAACAACCAGACCACCGAAACACTGTTAATCCAGTTGGCCTATGAAAATGCTAATATAAATTGTCAACAAGTTATTCTACCTGTTAAATCTACGTCTGTAACTATTGGAGACTTTTTAAAAGCCTGTCAGAATGTCGGTACTGAAACTCACAAGGCAAAAGTTTTAGCTGCCATTATAACTTCTAATGCCACTTGCTTTAAATGTGGAAGAAAGGGGTATCTACAAAAAATTGTACCTCTCATTCTGGAGGACCAGGGCGGTCCCCTAATCAAATATGCCCTCACTGTAAAAAAGGCAAATATTGGGCAAATCAATGTAAGTCTCACTTAGATGATCAAGGATGCCCTTTGTTGGGAAACTTCAGGAGAAGCAGAGTTCCTGGAGCTCCAAAAACATTCCAGAACAAACCACAAGCCTTTTGGAATTGGTGAGCTTACAGTCACTGACCTTAAAGCAGCCACCACTGGCAGCGCAGGGCATGACCTATGTGTTGCCCAAGAAATAACTCTCAAGGAGCAAAATAAAGTAGAACTAGCTTCACTGGGGTTTGGGGTCCGCTCTCCACCAACACTTTTGGCCTCCTCTTGGAACATTCCAGTACTACCCGCTCAGGGGTTGCTGTTCACCCAGGAGTTATTAATAATGATTATGCTGGAGAAATTCAAATTATGCTTAGTTCTTCCTCATTCCAAGTTATATCTAAGGAACAGAAAATAGCTTAATTATTACTCTTACCATAACCCAAATTAACATCTGCTACAGAACTATGGCAAGGAAGTTTTAGCAGCACTATCTGTTAGCAGTTTTGGACCCACTCTTTTACAAAGCCATAAACCTATGTTATCTCTTCCTATGAATGGGAAAATTTTTACTGGACTGATAGACACTGGAGCTGATGTCTCAGTAATTTCTGAAGATTCCTGGCCATTTTCTTGTCCTAAGGAATATTGTCCTTTTCCTTTGCAAGGCATAGGTAGCTACACTACCACCCACCGAAGTTCCTGTCCCTTAAAGGTTATCGGGCCAGAAAGCTAGGAAGTACAATTCCAAGCTTATATTGTCCCTATACCTATCAAATTATGGGCGCGAGACCTTCTCTCACAATGGGAAGCTCAGGCTATCATTCCACATTTTTAGGAATGGCCACTGGCAGATTAACTACTCTGCCCTTAACCTGGACTTCTAATAAGCCAATTTGGGTTGACCAGTGGCCCTCATAGAGGAGAAACTCCATCATGCTCATCTTTTCGTTCAAGAACCATTGTCCAATGGTAGAATTGAAGTTTCTCATAACCCATGGAATACCCCTATATTTGTTATTACTAAAAAGTCTGGAAAATGGAGACTTATACATGATCTTTGACAAATTAATAAAATAATCCAATCTATGGGAGCCCTCCAACCTGGCCTCCCTAATCCTGCCATGCTCCATAAAGAATGGTCTTTCATCATTATAAATTTAAAAGACTGCTTTTCACCATACTTTTAGCTGCACAAGATAAGCCTCAATTTGCTTTTTCCCTTCCTTCTATTAATTATAATACTCTGATGCAGCATTATCAATGGACAATCCTCCCACAGGGGATGGCTAATAGCCCCAAAATTTGTCAGTATCTTGTTCATCAAATCTTACAACCAATTCAAAATAAATATCCCAAAATTATCTTTTATCATTCCATGGATGATATCCTTCTCTCAACCCCTACAGAGGATTTTTTAAAAAATTTATTGCAAGAAATTTTAAAAGTTATCCAGGACAATGGACTATTAATTGCTCAGGAAAAATTCCTAAAGGTGGAACCATGGCAATATTTGGGGTGTATCCTTGCAAACCGCACTGTATGACCTCAACATTTGCAATTAACCTTGCCCTCTACTGTTACTTTAACTGATTTGCAACATTTATTAAGCATTATTAACTGGATTTGCCCAGCCTTAGGCAGTCCTAATTATCAGCTACATCTTTTGAATATTCTTTGAGGGGACTCTCAGCTAGCTTCAGTTAGAACCCTCACTCCTGACGCCCAAACAGTTATCTCTCATCTCAACTGCCATATCTAAAAAATATCTTCATAGATATGATTCTGATTACCCCGTTCATCTTTTCTATTTATTTACTCCATAATCTCATACAGGTATATCTGGACAGCTCACTGCTTCTGTGTGTATCCTTGAATGGGTATTCTTAGCACATACACCAAAAAAGTCTCTAACTCCTTACTTTCAATCCCTTTCTTTTCTAGTCTAAGGTGACAATGCTGTTTACAGATCACTGGAAAAGATCCAGTTCATATTTTTATTCCAATTACCAGAGGGCAATTTAACACCTTTTGTCTATTTCCTTAGATTTCCAATTGGCTATGCTTGATTTTTATGGTGAAGTAAAATTCACCCTAGTGTTGGATAAATTATTACAACAATTCCATTTGTTACCCTTCATTTTACCACATTTTGTCTCATATCAACCCATTCCATGAGCACTTACTGTTTTTGTAGATGGATCTGGACCCAGCACCAAAGCAGCTTTCACCTGGAAAATAACTGATGGATGGAAATCTTTTGTGCTGTCTCACCAAACAACCACACAAAAGACTGAGCTTGCTGCTGTTGTTGCAACTTTGCAACACTTTCCTAATCAACCTTTAAATATTATTAGTGATTCTGCTTATACAGCCTATGTTACTGCATTGATTAAGTTTTATATTGATAAAGTTTTACATTCACTTTTCCTTACTTTCCAATCCCTGCTTGACCAATGTTCTGAGCCCTTTTATATTGTGCATATCCATTCACATACTTCTTTGCCAGGTCTAGTTACTGAAGGAAATGACCATCCTGACCATCTTGCAATGGTGTCAACCCTTGCTTTTCAACAAGCTCAAGCTTCTCATGATTTCTTCCACCAAAATGCCAAAGCCTTAGTAGAACAATTTCATCTTTCCCATTCCCAGACTAAACAAATTATTAAAGGATGTGCTGATTGTAAAGCAATTACTTCTCCCCTTCCAGTTGAAGGCGTCAATCCTCGCTGACTCCAGCCAAATGAACCTTGGCAAAAGGATATTACTCATTTTCCTTCTTTTGGTAAACTGATATATATATATATGTTAGCATTGATACTTTTTCTTATTGCATATTTGTATTTGCCTCCCTTCATAGTAGTGAATGTTCTTCCCATGTTCATTCTCATCTGTTACAGGCATTTGCTACATTGTAACATCCATGAACTCTCAAAACTAACAATGGCCCTGCTTACACATTTCATAGTTTCCATCATTTCCTACAGGTTTAGGGTATTCTACACATTACCAGTTCCTCGTAATCTTCAAGGCCAAGCCATTGTTGAACATTCACATCATCTTCTTAAAACTTATTTAAAAAAACAAAAAAAGGGGGGGGGGGATAAGGATCTACTTCCCCGTGATCAATTGCAAAAGGTTTTATATACTTTACATTTTTAAACAGTGATGCACACTCTCACTCGGCTATTGAAAAAGATTTTTCAATAAACCACAGCATCATAAAAATCCTTTGGTTTGGTACAGAGTCCCAGAAGCTGGGCCAGACTGGGAAGGGCCTGCCTCATTGATAACTTGGGGTCATGTTTATGCATGTGTTTCTACCTTTACAGGCATTCAGTGGTTACCCACAAGAAATATCAAACCTTATCATGCATCTCTCTGAGAAAGGTCTCCAACAGCCCACCTTCAATCTGAACATGACCTTGACCCCGGATGAGTTGGCTGTGCTGTTAAAGCATATGAAAATTCAATACTCACCATCCTTTTCTTTCTTTCCCTTTTTAATCTTGGGACAAATGCAGAGACATATTGGGCTCATTTTATCTTAGCTGTCTAACACATCACAATATTACTACTTTAAATTTAATTACTCTGTTTTTAAAAGAGAAGCTCAACTATAGATACTCATTAATATGACCCGAGAATGGCAACCTACTTCCGGATTCTCCATCCTTGCTGAAGCTCTTGAAAAGTTACGCATAACACGCTTCCTTGGAACTCTTTTAGCTGAAATTATCTCCATTGTTACTATTGCCACCCTCGCAGCTACTTCTACCACTGCTTTAATAATGCCCATTCAATCTGCTGATCAAGTTGATTCTTTCATGGAAAATGTTACCAATGAATTGTTAATTCAAACCAATATAAATAGTGAAATCATGTCTAGATTAGATGCTCTAGAGGCTGCTGTCCTTTGAATTGGACAATGGCAAGAAGCTTTCAATAATAGGTTAAAATTATCTTGTGATTTTAATTTTTCACATATCTGTGTTACCCCCATTACCCATGATATATGGAATGATTCCTGGCAAATAACTCAACAAAAATTAACTAATGCCTTTCTCACCAATTTAACTAAGAATTGCTTTCCCTCCAACAAGATGGAGGGAAATATGAATTAGAAAATTCTAGTTCTTTCCTTTGCATCCTAGCAACAGTTAAAGAAAGAACAAAGAAGAATAAGGCAGTTAGACCTTACATCCATCAATTCCTGCCTAGTTTTTAGTGATATTTTTATTGCAAGGGAAAGGGGTGAAGGTCAGGTCTTCTGTACTACTTCTTGCTGACACTACGGGAGTTGATATGAATCTCTTAAGTAGTTAAAGTAAAAGGGTAGTCTGAGGAGGAAAAGTCAGTCTGTTAGAATTTGCAATTGCTTTTGGATAAGGCATTGCATGCATGATATGAGTACAGGTGCAGCTTCTAAGAGAATTAAGATAATGATTAAAGGTTTTATAACATGGAATTAGCTTCATCATAAAACATGCTGGGATGATTTATACGGGGAGGGTTTTGCTGCCTGCAACTTGGATCATTTGTGATGTTATTGAGGATATTATACATACCTTGGGGTTTGCCTTTACAAAATTTTTTGTTGAAGTTTTTTTTAAAATCTCCTACAAAACCATGGTTGTATATCTGTTTCTTAAGAATTTGGGACCCCAAGTAGAAATACAAAGTAAGAAAATAGTTTGTTGAGTTAGCAGTTGTACTACAGACATTTGTACTTCTGTTTTTAACACTTTTGGGGGATACACAGGCAGTCAGATTACATTGGTTTGGTTGAAGCAAGCCAAGGTGGGTTCCAGGCCTTGTAGAATTGGCTAGGATGCAAATACAATATTTATGATTGCTATTGTCTATAGTAAGTATTTTTCCAGTTATTGAAGATATTAAAATGATTAGGCATGTAGCAGTATAAGCAAATTAAGTGAACTTTGTTTAGCTAGGTTCTCCTGATCACTGCTTTCAAGGTACAAATTAACAGTAGTATTTTAGAGTACACTTGGTCCAGGCATTACTTGATATTGATTGAGTAAATTTACAGAGTACCAACACTTGGTTCTTGTAATGCAGGAGGGTCAAGTTCAAGAAGGCTGACCAAATAATTTGATATTTCTGAGAAACTATGCAGGAGTCCAGTGTCAATTATATAACCCAGTAGCAGCCAGCCAGGAGGTGTTCTGCACCACATTTTGGAGGCTATAATTATATATAGAGGGGTGTACATGCAGGGAACATCACATTTTTGTGGCACACAATAAAAACAGGTACAGTTAATAATAAACTTGACTAATGCTTAAGTGTGTGAGTACAAGTGCCACCTCTCTTACTGTCAATTGTTCTACCTGAGAGGGTCGGGTTACTGCCTAGTTTAACCCCTCCCTTTCCAGCAATCTATACAAATAACTAGTGGGAGGCAGAAGTGGGCCTTCCATGTCCCCACACTACCAACACGTGGTTCAATTATGGGGGTTTTGGATAATTTGCAAGGAAAGTGTGAGGGATGATGGACATCTTTCCTGAGGGCTAGTTATTAGTAGGTCCTGTAAGAGAAAGAATAGAATAGTATGCGGTGTAGTATTTTTTTTTTTCTCTCCTGAATAGGAAACACAGGTTCTCTAATGGCTCCACTTCATATTTTGCTTTATGTTCAGGTGTGGTCTTCAGCTCAGGACCTCCTTCATTTACTAGATCTGTTGCTTTAGTATGATGAATTGAGGGTTGATTCTCTGTAACTTAAGAGAAGACCAAGGAGTTAATAATACTATGTAGGGTCCTTCCCATTTTGGATTGAGTTGATCCTCAGGGTGTTTATTTCTCCAAACTTTTGAAAGAACCTGCTTTCTGACTGAAAAGGGGGTGGAGGAGCAGATCATGCTGGTTTAACAGTATGCAAGCAACCTTTCTATTATTAGATAACAAAGTAACAGGTAGGGGAGTTTTATGAGGGAGTTTCTAAAACCATACATTTTCCCATTCCAAATTCTTTGAGTTTTCTTCAGTGATATCAAAAATTTTTACTGGTATTTTTGTATAAGCTGTGGTTTTATAACAATATTTTGGATGACTCCTATTTCCCATGGGCTTAAGGTTCCCAACAGCAAGGCTGCATAGGCCAGTACTATGGTCAAATGACCACATTTTCCCAGTTGTTGTGGTTTTGAGGCATAAGCAACAAGAGATTAGTATTACTGCACCTTTTGGACTGTAGGGCTACTGGCTTTTTAACTTGTATTCTCAATACTTGCATTGGTCCTGCTATTAGCATTTCGATTGGAGCAGGGCCTACAGTCCTAGGTGCTGAATTTAATAGTTTTAAGTTTGGGTGTAGTTTCTTAGTCCATTGTTGTAAAGATTCCTTATCACTTTCTATTTTTTTCTTTAAAGTGCCATTCAGCCTTTCTATAAAACCTGCACCGGTGGGGTTATAAGGTAGATGAGAAGTTTAAATAATATCCTGGTTCATAGCCCGAGACTGCATGCTTTATCTCTGTTAGTTTGGGCTGGCACTCTGTATTGGACACTTACTTTTTATAGGCAGTGAATAGTAGATTGCTGGTTACAAGAGTCCTGTGGCAGTGTCTATGGCAGTGAAAACATACTGTGCCCCTTCTGAGAGTGGCTATCTGAGAGTTGCTATCATGCTACTGGAATCTGTGCTTGGCCAGTATGACCCATTCAGTGAGATAATTGCCATGGTCAAAAAGTGAGCATGATGGACACTTGTGGGTGATGTCCATGAGCTGCTGGTGAGTAACAGGCAGCTGTAACTAATACCACAGGGTCTGGTAGCCACAATGTCAGCTTTTTCCTGTGGAGCTACTTTGCTGCTTCTCATGATTCAATGGTATGGTTTTAAATCTTTGCAAAGACATCTGTCTCAACATTCCTGAGAAATGTGTTATAGAAGTGGGCAGGAACATGATATAGACAGTTACCTGTTATCAGTGTCAGGGGTCCCAGATGTCCTACCACAGATCTCTCCCCTTTGGAGGATAGCCCATGAGAGTCCATTGTTCATATTTTGTTTCTTGTATCTACAATTCACCCCTGGATTGAGATGGCAGGCTTCAGAGTGACCAGACCTTATTGAGTTAAAACCCCTACTTGCAACAGGGCATGGTATGCTGTATATAATTGCTTTTTTAAAGGTCCTATATCATAATTTGCCCCACTTCAATAATTGGGATTAAAACCCAAGGGGTATTTGTTTAGAATGTTGCTTTTGCCACAGTCCCACCCAAAGCTAATATTGGTGCTGGCTACATCCAATTCACAGAGTAAGTTAAGGTCCTTCCCCCTTTACTGCTTAAGTTCATGCTATTGCTCCCTTTACTTTTTTTAAAAAAGAAGTGAGTTGGGGGTCCTCCCATTCTCATGCTAAACCTTTCCTGACTAACACATGCAATTTTTTTTCAAGGGAAGTGCTTAAATCTTTTTTATACTTTATTTATTTTGTACACTTAATAACTGAAAATGAAAACAAAAATTAAAAATAAAAGAAACAGTTGAATAAAAACATACATTTCTCAATTAAATGTACTGTATGCATATAATGTTTTTAAATCATACAATATGTTACACAATATATTTGGTTCATAATAATGCAGTCATACAGTATTTTTCCTTTAGTGTCTGGCTTGCTTAGTTCAACATAATGTCCTCCAGGATCATTCATGTTGTCACATTCTTTATGACTCCATTTCTTCTTACAGCTTCATGATATTCCATTGTGTGAATACACGACAGTTTTTTATCCATTCATCAGTTGATGGACACCTAGGTTGTTTCAAACTTTTGGCAATCATGAACAATGCTGATATGAACATTAGTGTACTGACATTTGTTCGTGTTACTGCTCTTAGTTCTTCTGGGCATATATCCAGTAGTGATATTGCAGGGCTATGTGGTAAGTCTATATTAAACTTATTTAGTAACTGCCAAACAGTCCTCCACAGTGGCTGTAACATTCTGCATTCCCACCAACAGTCAATGATTGTTCCTATCTCTCCACATCCTCTATAACACTTGTAGTTCTCTGTCTTTTTAATAGTGGTCATTTTGATAGGTGTGAAATGATAGCTCATTGTAGTTTTGATTTGCATTTCCCTAATTATTAGTGATGTTCAACTACAATGGTTTTAGTATTTGAGCTAAATGAGGGATGAATGGTTTCCAGTGCCCCCAACAACTCCAGAAAGGCCATTAATTGTTTTGGAGTTACAGAACATGATAAGATTAAAATACAAGAAGTTAATTTGATAAAAAAAAGACTGTACTTTGTATACTAACATAAGTGCTTATTTAATTTTTGGTCATTTGAACAGAGCTCTTTTAAGAATTTCTATTTGTTAATTTAATATTACCATCCAGGGGTATGAAAATATACACTAAACAAACAGAGAAACACAAAAGAATTAAGACACAGCAACAGAAACATAAAGGTCACTAATATGACTCATAATCTTACACCTTTGGTATGGCTGTTACCAAGCTCTTCATCATTTCACATCTTTGATTTTTACTGCTTTTAAGATATTTGACCAAGGCTGAACGGGACTCACATAGCATTAACCCACAACTTTTTAGTTTCTTTATTTTTCCACAAATCAAAGAAGATTTGAACATATGGGACTTTTGCTATTTTGCTTGCTATTTACAAAACAAGTTTAATTGCAATGTAGTGTTAAAATGTAAAGATCTATTTTCTGGCCACATTTTCTGTCATTTAAACTGTATCTAGGCCACACTTCATTACAAAAAATAATAAATTTATGGTTCTATAACTCAGATCCCCCTAATTTAGACCCAGTTTTCAGGATGTATACTAGTGGTGAACATTCAGGAACTGATGCCTCATTCCCCATGGCAGCAGGAAGAAAGAGAGAGAGAGAGAGAGAACAGCCAAAACAAAGGCACAAAAGGCAATGAGCTTCCCTTTAAATGAATGGGGGAGTGGGACTCAAACTCATGAAGTCTCACCCTTCCTATCTGAACCTTCCCTACCTTGGCAAAGTGACCCAAAAACAAAATAAAAAATAATGAATAACGGAATGAACTCACCCACCAAGGGAAGGAGACAAATTTGTCCTCCATCCTAATCTCATGGGCCTTTGTTCTGTTGGCGCCTGGAAAGGGGCTCCTTCCCAGGTCAACCCTGAGTCTTCAGGAAGTGGCTGCTGTAGTAACAAGTGGCTGCTGTAGTCAGGGATGTCTCAGTGCAGACAACACCCTCCACAGTCCACCTAGGAAGCATTCTCTGGTTATTGTTTTTATTTATTTGGTCCTGGCAGAGTTGCCAATTGCTAGGCCTCAAGGCTGGGGACTTTATGGATAAATCAGAGATGGCAAAAAGAAAACCAACATGAGAGTTAGGTAAAACTCACATTTATTGTGGCTGTAAGTACAAGGACCTAAGGTCATTCTAAACAACTTAGACTTTACTCCCTGTGGTGCAGTTTCACTCTTGCTTAAATGCCTCTTTCTAATTAGCATCTGCTTTGCTTATGCTTTAGCTTTTGTGCATGTGGATGAACACACATAGATGGTCATATAATTGTATGATTAGTATGTTTATGAAATCATGGTTGCACATACATTGCATGATAGATGAAAGGGCAGATAACTACACTCAGGGGTAAGAATTTTACTATGTTAATTAAGCAAGTTTAAGTGGAGATAGTCATGGGCTTCTCATGTGCAGGACTGGCCAACTGGTTGAAGCTGGTTTTCATATCTCATTTCTCAAGAAGGATGCTCTTGACCATAAGAAACAGAATTTGGCACCAAAAGAGGGTTGCATCTCATTACAGTCTAATTTACATCCGATTATTTCCTTTCTTTCTTAGTAACAGTGAGAAAAAGAACAAACAATAATAAGACAGTTAGAAGTTATGTCCATCATAGCAAAGGCATGTGGTGAGGCTAGACTTGAAGTAACCATAAACAAAGGCAAACTCTGTTTATAATTACCATCACAATAGCTGAAGTCTAGGCTAAATCCACCCTTTTATAGCAATTTCAGATATTATCCTTCTGCTGTTTTATAATATAAAGGCATTAATATAATGATCTTAATTCTTAAAGTTTCTAGTAAGTTTCCACTTAAAAACAATTTGTGCACTTCTGTTTATTAACTAAGCAATTAAAAGAATTTCATTAGTAACAACTTTGCTAATTTTTTCTGCTTTACCTACAGTTGAGCTAATTCCACTTGTGAATTATATATCAAGTTCAATTGCAAAAAAAAAAAAAAAACTTCAATTGCAAACTGGAGAAAGACCTTGACCAAAAGTAGGAAAAAGTAAAGACAAATGAGTTTATATGGCTAAGAGACTTCAAAGTGAGTCTGGAAGTCATTCCAGAGGTTACAATTATGCATGTCTCAGCAGGATCTAATTGACTGCCAAAGTAAATACTACTTCAAATAGCAGGGCTCCTGAGGGCTCTGGAGACATCCAGACACTATAGTCAGGTAGATAGCCCAGGAGTTTGGTGCCTTGCCAGTGAGCCCTACTTTGGAATTGATGCTCGCCAGTGTGATGGAGTTGGACTCAGTTGTGGTTTCCCTACACATGGCTCTTCTGGCCCTTCTATTTGAACCTATAATTAGTACAACGGTTGAGACTTGTACTTCTAAGAGACATAAATATTTGGGCTTTCCTTGAACCAGCTAGGTCCTGAATCTCAATGCAGTTGCAATACTTACTCTCCTGTTCTTTGGACTCACCCAGGACAACTAACAAGGAGATGATGATGGACAAAAACCATCTCAAGGAACTGAGAAAATCTATAACTGCAAGCAAGTTAGTCCCATCCATCTGCCCTATGGGATCAAGCCATCCTCTCAATTAGAGGTGGAGTGGACATCACCATCCCAAAATACTCAGGAATGGGGAATGAACTATGGACTAAAGTAGACTTATTGGCATTCTACTATAGACTTATTGTGATTCTAGCAAT
>JAKSZT010000104.1:0-10023 GCA_026826555.1 Tolypeutes matacus | reverse complement strand
TAATGTTTGAAATATATTTAAGCCTAAATCCAAATTTAAACATCCAAGTCCAAAATATTAACTAAGTAATGCTTTCAATTAATGATTTACCCAGAATTACAATGTGATAGATCTTTTATCTTAATCAAGAATTTTTAAGGATTGTCTCAGTCAAAAGGAGTTTTACTGAGAAGGAAAATTGTCTCATAAATAAGGAAAGATATGTGACTATGTTTAGAGACGCCTCTGGGGAAAATATGGGAGCAATTTTGTGATAGAATTTTACAAGATTGTGATCCTCTTTAGGTAATCTGGATTCAATTACCCAATCATATATTTTACTTAGAAACTAATTAAATTCTAAATGTATCCTGATATTCTTCTATTTTATCTAAAGATCTCATCCAACTCTAGTTTTCACTTTTTCTACTACACAAGTCTATCAAAATAGAAATCCTTGATCTGTCTTTTATGAATACTCCTCCCTTGCTGGTAAATTTGAAGTACAATAGCAGTTGTCATCAAGTTACATGAGACATCTTATTTTTACCTGACTTCTTGTCTCTCTAGCTGAGAGTTTGATTCTGAAAAACTTTTTAATCTACTGAGTTTGAGTTTACTCATCAGTTAAATAAAGATAATTAGATTATTATTTCATAACTAGTATTTATGGTTATAAACCATACTAGCATTTATGGTTTCTTAGAAAAAAACTCAATTTCTCACAAATACTTGTATTAATTGAAATAAAACTTTATTATAATATTTTAATGTCAGTATAATTTGTTAATTTATTATTTGAAAATACTTTTCAAACCTGTGGAATTTCTAAGACATTTGGGCATTCGATAAGAAATTGAACATTCGTAGTTAACATTTTGATGGTAATAAAAAATTAATTGAAACATACTTTGGATCAAGATGAGTCAGTATGAGTATTTGCCCTTGTCATTACAATCCCATTGGCACTAAGTAGTTATCTTAAGTGGAGATTCCTCAATTGGCACTGAACTTTTCACTGGTGTCCAGGGATACTGGTCACTGACACTATGCCATTTTATGTCTATTTTTTCAGCATAATTATTAGTAACAGTGCCTTTTATTGTCAATGTTGGTTAAGCTGGATAATGAATTACATGGCTAACCTATTTTTACAAATAATAACTTTTCAATGCTATGTGTAGTGGATTTGCAGTATAGCAGATGCATAGTATGTATTACTATCATCATTAAAATATTGTATTTTTAAAAAATGATCTCATTAAAATAATTTTAGGAAAAAACCTCCCAATTTTTCTATATATTACTTCTTTTAAAATAATATGTTTACCACAGTGTGGCCCACCACCCTCAATGAACTTACACATCCTAGAGCCTTGCCACCTTATTTTGGGTAAACTAAGCACCTCTTGAAATATATGTGTATATATATATAAATAACATTTTTGTAAGCAAATACACATATATGCATATATATTTATATATCATTTTGCAAATGTTTGTATGTATTGTGAGAATTTTGATTTTTATCCATAATAAAAAAATAATAATAATAATATGTTTATTGCTTAGATGGTACATAAATAATTTTTGGTCTTTATATTGTTGCAATTTTCACAAAACAGCATGGGATGAGTTCATAAATATAGATTGGAATTTCTGATGCTCCATTTTTTTATTTTGATAAAAAATACAGGGAACATCACAAGTCTTATGGGCCTTTTAAGCCTGGGATGATCGGTATTAGTGTAGCTTATGTATGTTTGGATAATCATTCCTGAAAGCAAAGTATAGAAAGATGTGCTCCAGGCAGTAATCTATGAATAAAATCCAATGTAAATGTATAAAGAAGAGTGAAACAAGACATTAACAAGGATGGAATTACTAAAAATGTCAGTCAAGAAACACAGATACTGAAAGAAAATTATAGCTGAAGGTAAATTATAATATTAATGTACTGATGTTAGTGGCTATGTTTATTTTTGTTTATAGCAGAGTTCATGTTTTAATAAACTTGACACAATGCAAACATCACTTGAACAGGGTGTGTAATGAGTAGCAGAATGCTTTTCAGATTATTTGCTTTCTAAATAAAAATGGTTTCTGGCATCACATTTCCCTTAAGGCATTCTTAATCTCAAATTTTCTCAGCATGTAGATCAAAGGGTTGAACATGGAGCAATGATGGTATAGAAAAGAGCAAACACTATATCTTCTGGAAAAATTGTGGTTGGTCTAATGTAAATAAAGAGAATAGGCACAAAGAATAGAACCACAAGGCAAAGAGCTGTGCCGTGCAGCTAGTATAAGAAATGTTGTTTCTTTCTGTCACCAAGGCTGCAATTAGCTTGGGTGTCACATACATCTGAGAGAGCAAGGTAATTAAGGAAGAAATACATGGGTTTGTCAATAAGCTGATTGCATGTGACAGAAATCATTATCAGCAAGTTTCCCATCCAAATAGTTTTGTAACAAAATAAGAATAATAGAAAGCATAAATATTTAATTTTCTTGTTCTTGGAAAGTCCCAATAAATATATAAAATCCAGTGATGTTATTGGTGGCTTCCATGGTGTAATGCAGTTAAATGCTCAAAAGGTTTACCCGAAAAAAATAACATGTTAACATCAGAAATATTAATAAGCATGGTGTGAAAGAGTGAGTATTGTAGAAATAAATTATTGTATTTAAGCCGCCATGCTATATTGTATTTTAAAGTAATTAATGCTAAACCTTATATGACTAGGCTGACCATATCTGTCAGATTATTTTGGAAAGGGAAAGGGAAAGATTTTAATAGTTGAATTTCTTCAGGGAATGAAACAAAATGTGCATCCACTGTGTGGATGGGCTGCAAAGGCAAGCTTAGTTAAAATGAATTTCTTTTCCTGATGTAATTTGCCTTCCTGATAGCCAGGTTTAGTATGAAATGTTTGCAGGGAGTTGTACAAGAATACAGGTTAGGATCCTGTCTTTATTCAAAATCTTGATATTTTGTTTGTTGTGTAATTTTGCATTATTTTGAAATATTGCATTGAATATTATTTATCTTGATTATTAAGTTGTTTGCATTCAGTATAAGTATCTCATTGGCCTCCTCCAAGGTCTTAATTCTGGGTGGGAAAAGATTATATATTAACAATAATATGGAAAAATTTTAAAAAATTGAAAGTTGTGATATTTATTTTGATTCATATAAAAATATTATATAATAATAATAACTGTATACATAAAATTGAAGAAAGAAGGCTCCGTGTAAGGTGAGTCTCGTACAATACACAGCTGTGACTGACTCTTGGCATACATTGGAGTTTAATTATTTCTTTTTTTAATAAACAAAAGATTACATGGATTGATGAAAAATTTGTTATTATTAAGGGTGACAGAATTATTTATTCTAGAAATAAATATTTCATAAATAGTACCAAGAGTATTTTTCAGAATATGATATATTAGTATTTCTATAAGGAGATAAACCATAGAACTTATTTTATAGAAAGAACCTGAGTTTATATCATGGATGCATTCAATTCTCATTAATTTGCCCATATGTGTTCATAGTTATAAGCACACCTTTTCTCATTCCAAAGGTTTAAGATCATTTTAACACTTTGTTCATGTGGACTTGAAGAACCTGATTCTTCTAGGAAACAATGCCATAAATTGCACTTCGAAATTTCCATTAATTAAGGAAATTAGAATTTACATTTCCTACATCCGCATTTTATTTCCAATATTCCTTTTTCTTAAGAATAGATTCACAAGATCACAATTTTCATGTTTAGCTGAATTATACAGAGAATTTCTTACCAGGAGCGATAAGCAATAGTTTTACACTAACACAAATTCACCAGGTATGTCTACAGCCAGGTTTCTTCACTTCCTAATCCCTCTTATTCTTAATCTGTTCACTAAAATAATAATAATACACTTGCCTTCTGTATTACACATGGGGCTTTTCAAAAGCTGAAATCAACTGCATGAAATAAGAACTTAAAAATATTGATAGCAAAATAAAGACAAAATTATTTATTCAACAAATATTTTTAGTTTCAACTATGTAACATGGACCATGCTAGGCAGCAGGAAGAGACTTTTAGACTTTTTAGTGGAAAATCTTGACACTCATGGTGATTACGTTAAAAAAGCAAAAGACATTTCAGAAATAAAATAGAATTCCATTATTTCATCTGCTGAAATTTAGCATGAACTAAGGGTATATTCTCTACTTGTTACAAAGATTAATACAGTATATCTATGGAAAACCAATATAAAACCAATATAAAACTGTAAGTTGCATTTCTTAATGGGCTTGATCATCGTGTGTCCCTAATTCTGAACAAAGCCTATGAAGATCCTGGAAGGTACAAAGTGCATATGTAGGAAGCATTAACTCCAGTAGATTATTCCAAACAGGAATTCAAACTTATATTTCAATCTTAAACATTCTTCTTACAAAATATTAGATTAGAATATGTAAAACATGTATTTTAAATTGTAAACCAACTCTGCTATTTATTATTTTGTAAGACTTGGGATTTAGTCTTTCAGTACATTCTTTAGAAAAAAGTTTTGTTAATAATTGACTCCTTTATTTTTTAGGACATTTGCAGGATATGTGGGGTAACATACTGGTTGTTCCATTTCTGGTTGCACCCAATAAATAATTTAGGACAGGACACCTCTTGAGGGATAACACTTCAGGCCTTCACCTTACACTAAGTCCTTTCTCATTCTGAATAATAAATTATCATAATAACAGCGCTCACAGTTGTCTCCCTGAGTGCCACAGAGGTATTCCATTTCAACTTTTTTTTCAATTATTAACAAAACTTTATTTAAAGAATGTAGTTAAACACTGAATCGCAAGTCTTACAAAATAATAAGTAGCAGAATTAGTTTACAATTTTAAATACAAGTATTACATATTCCAATCTAATATTTTGTAAGAAGGTTGATTAAAATATAAATATAAGTATTCCCATTTGGAATAATCTTTTGTGGTTAATGCTTCCTACATATCCAATTTGATTCTACCTTCCAGAAATTTTTTTTTAATTTATTTATTTTTTATTGTGGGTAAAAATCAAAATTTTCACAATACATACCAGTATTTGTAAAATGATATATAAATATATATGCATATATGTGCATTTGTTTACAAAAAAAATGTTATTTATATATATAAATATATTTTAAGAGGTGCTTAGATTACCTAAAATATTACATGGAACCCAAAAGGATTCCCATGTTGCCCACCTCCCACATCTCCCACCACATCCTACACAAACATCTCCCATAAGTGTGGCCCACCACCCTCAATGGACTTACACATCCTGGGGCCTTGCCACCAACCATAGACCACATTTCACATCGTAGACCACACTCTCTCTCACAAAGTTCTGCGTGGTGTGTGCTGATTTTAAATGGTCTACATCCATTGCCACAACGGTACTCAGGACTACCTCCAAATCCTAAAGAAGCTCCTGTATTTAAACTGCACATCCCCTCCTTGCCCAGAAAGTGTCAAGTGGCCACTGGCTCCACCTCATTGTTATAATTTCTTCCATTGCTAGAATTACCATATGTGTATAACAGAATACCATCAAGTCCACTCTAGTCCATAGTTCTTCTCCCAATTCTGAGGGGACTGGGATGGTGATATCGACTCCATCTCAAAGTGAGAGAGGGCTTATATCCCATGGATATGGTGAGTGGAATGATCCTGCCTGTAGATGCAGGCCCTCTCCATTCCCTGGGCAAGCCATTGCCCATCATTATCTCCTCGCCAGGTGACTTGGATGAGCCCATTAAGCTGTAGGGTAGGAGTTGCAGCTCCACAGAGATTCCACGCACACCTGGCACATAGGTAAGCCAGAGGCTCCAGTCTCTGGAAGTATACGTAAAAACTCCAGCATCACATATAGGTTTGAATAGAAGGGACTGATGAACCATGTGAAGGGAGGACTTATTTGAATCCAATTCTGTCACTCTCAGGAGCACAGATTCCAAAATAGAGCCCACAGATAAGGTATCAGTCTCTGGGGCTATCCCCACTTATATAGGATCTGGGTGTCTCCAGAGCTCTCAGGAGGCCCTCTGTGTGGGGTGATAGGCACTTTGACGTTCTATGAGCTCCTACTGAGGTGTGCGTAAGAGTTGCCTCTGGAATGACCTCCAGACTATCTTTGAAGTCTCTTAGCCACTTGAAGTCATTTGTCTTTACCTTTTCCCCCTTTTATTCAAGGTCTTTTTCCAGTTGTGTTGCCAGTTGGCACTTGGTATTAATCCCTCATTGCCAGGGAGGCTCATCCCTGGGAGTCATGTCCCACGTTGGGGGGAAGGTAATGCATTCATATGTTGAGTTTGGCTTAGAGAGAGGCCACATTTGAGCAACAAGGAGGTTTTCAGGTGGCAATCCTTAGGCACCCCACAACAGCAAGCTAAGTCTCTGTTACAAGAGCAAAGATTCACAAGGGTAGTCATCAATAAAAAGAACTCATCAGTGGGTCATCCTCTTTTGACAGACACTGTCCCTGCACTCAGAGGACTAATGCTGCTCTCTTGGAGACTGTGGCCAGAGCTCTCCAGACTAGGAATTCAGATTCCCTCATTTATTGTGTGATTGTCCACGCATTGTGACCATGCCCCATCTTTTGATCTTTTGAACAATTTTGTATATCTTTCACGTACATTCGGATGAACTAACTCCCATGAATCCCCCCTCCCAGACACCCCCCACCAATAATCCCCTGCAGTACCCATTGTAACCCTTCTGTGATCCAAATCCTCCATGAACATGTAGTCCATAAAATATTCAAATACACTTAATAGGAAAAAGAAACAGCAATGCTAAGCTTACATGCAAGAGACAAACATAAGGAAACTCAGGAAAAAAATAAAAATAAAAATAAAAATAAATAATTAAAACAAAACAAAACAAAACAAAATATAATTAGCGGATTGGGACATTCAAAAAAATGGGGAAAAAAGCAAAAGAAATGCCTTTAAAATATATATATATATTCTCTTTTTCCTTTTATCACTGTGTTATCGGATGTCCAGTGTGCCGTGACACCTATCCCCTCTCAATCCCCATTGTCTCCCAATTTTTCATTTAATTTTCAAATAAGTTTTAGGTCACAGCAAAGTCACACACAGAGTACCAGAGACTCCCAGATACCAAACCACCCCTCCTCCCAACCCCATATTAACCACTCCCCTTTTTTTTGGATGTTAGCATTGTTGTAACTGTTATACAGATAGCAAAATATAGCAACTAAACATTGTCAATGATTTACAGTATAGTTTACAATTTAGATGATACAGTTTAGTAATTTTGATATTTACCATGTCCTGTGTCCATTACTCTAAGGTAATGAAAAACCTTTCCCATGACCACCAAACAAATAACAGCACTCACAGTTGTCTATGATAGTGGTGTGTTGAAGTCCCCTGCTATAATTGTAGAGGAATTTATTTCTCCTCTTAGTTTTTCCAGAGTTTGCCGCACGTATTTTGAGGCACCTCAATTAGGTGCTTAAATGTTGATGATTGTTCTCTCTTGTTGAGAGATTACTCCTTTTACTAATATGTAGTGTCCATCTTTGTCTCTTACAATAGTTTTGCATTTAAAGTCTATTTTGTCTGATATTAGAATAGCTACTCCTGCCCTATTTTGGCTATTCTTAGCTTGTAAAATGGTTTTCCAGCCATTGACTTTCAGCCTCCTTGAGTCCCTGGGTCGAAGGTAGGTATCTTGTACACAGCATATAGATGGATCATATTTTCTTATCCATTCTGCCAATCTGTGTCTTTTGATTGGTGAATTTAATCCATTAACATTCAGTGTTATTACTCGTAATGAATTTCTTACTTCAGTCATTTTTTCTTTGGGTTAATGTATGTCATATGTTGTTTTGTTTCTCTTTTTGAGTTTTCAGTTGTTTTTAAACTCTCCTCCAACTCTCTCTCCTTTGTTTTTTCCTTTCAATTTGTAGGGATTCCTTTAGTATTTCTTGAAGTGCTGGTTTCTTCTTGACATACTCTCTTAATTGCTGTTTATCTGTGAATATTTTGAGCTCTCCATCATTTTTGAATGCCAATTTTGCTGGGTAGAGAATTCGTGGCTGGAAGTTTTTTTCTTTTAGTGTTTTGACTATGTCATACCACTGTCTTCTTGCCTCCATGGTTTCAGCTGAGAAATCAGCACTTAATCTTATTGTGCTTCCCTTGTATGTGATGGTTCTCTTTTCTCTTGCTGCCTTGAGTATTTTCTCTTTGTCTTGAGCATTGGACAGTTTGACAAGTATATGTCTTGGAGTTGGCCTGTTGGGATTTATACTATTTGGGGTGCGCTGTGCTTCCTGGATCTGCACATCCATCTCTCTCAATAGCATTGGGAAGTTTTCAGCCATAACTTCCTTCAACACTCCTTCTGTTCCCTTTCCTTTCTCTTCTCATTCTGGAATGCCCATAATGCATTTGTTTGTGTGTCTTGTATAATCGGTTAATTCCCTGAGACCATGCTGGATTTTTTCTATCTTTTTGTCTATCTGTTCTACAATCTCTTTGATTTCAACTGTATTTCTTCCATATCACTAATTCTTTCCTCTGCCTGTTCAAATCTGCTGTCATGTGAGTCCAGATTCTTTTTCGTTTCTTGGCTTGTGCCTTTGTTCACCATCATATCCATTACCTTTTTAGGCATGTTAGCTATTTCTTTAGTATGTTCTCCCAGTTTCTTCTTTATATCCTTAATCTCTTCCTTCAGTTCTTTAAGTTGGTCCATGATATTTGTTTGGATAGCTTTGATTAGTTGTTCAATGTATTGCATTGCTTCCTGGTTTTTATTTCGTGCATTGGACTTGTACATGTTTTCCAGTTTCTCAGAGTCATTTGTATTTTTCTGTTGCCCTCTGGTCATCATATTATCTTGATGGGTTTGTTAAGTTGGTTAGCTTTTCTCTATGCTCTAGAATTTTATTTAGCTGTTGGTTCTGTGTGTGAGTTAAGTTTTCTCTTTGGCAGTTTTTTTCTTATTTTATTTCCTTGCTTCCAAGGAATCAAAAGATGTATGTGAGGTAGAAGGATAATAGAAATATTGATAAAAGTTAGAAGATGGGCAAAATGAGACTTAATGAGATGAATATTTAACTTGTGTAGGCAGTGTAGAGTACTAGGAAAAAATATGGAGTTCCTACAATGGACTGGGAAAACAAATGGAGGAATATATATATAGTGATTTAGAAGGCTAGAATTATGAGGAGGGAGAGAAATAGTAGAGAAATGTCTGAAAGGAAAAAGTTAATACTAATAAAAATAAAAAAAAAGAAGCAGTAGAAAACAAAATAGATGGAATAGAAATTGACACCCTTAAGTTGTGGGCCTATGAAAAAATGTTGTCTCTAAGAGCCACAAAAGAAAACAGAAGGCAGAAACATGCAGGAAGTATAAGCGATAGTTTGTAACACAGAATCAATATATACAGCAAGTGGGAAATTGCTAAATAAGAAGCCCAGCAAAGAAGCGACAAGCTGGTAGCACCTATTTAAAAAAAAAAATAGAAGGAAAAAGGAAGGGGGGAGGAAAGAGGAAATAATAGCAATAGACCAGAAAGTAACAGAGAGAAACCAAAGATCCACACAGGCAAGCAGTCAAACAGAGCTAAGGGGAGTCAATGATTCCCCTAGGGTCCATGTGGATCCTTCCTGTCTACTTGTGTTTATCAATCAATTTCCCCCAGGGTTCTATATGCAGATCCTGAATCAGCTTTTAGCTATTTAACTACATTAAAAAGAATTTATTTTTCATTTGTTGAGGTGACCTTTTTTTTTTTTTTTTTTAATTTTTATTTTTTAAGCCAAATGCCGGACCCAAAATAATTCCTCCTCTAGACCAACCCCCTTACGGAAGGGACCCTACCTGGGCCCGTGGAAATTAATCAAGCACGTCCCACTTTCCGGACTCCCCAGGTTAGGTGTAGCTCTGTTGTTAGTCCCCAATTCTTTATTCTTCCTCTCCAATCCACATTCACCCCACCCA
>JAKSZT010000092.1:616709-661418 GCA_026826555.1 Tolypeutes matacus | reverse complement strand
GAATCCTGGGAGCTTGTGCATGGGATGTCTCTCAGGCCCCAATGATTGTCTGCACACTCTTTCTCTTTGCCTTTAGATGCTCTGTAGAGTCTGGTGAGTCCTTTTAAATATATGAACTTGGGAAATCTTTGCATTACCCTACCGTACTTCTCTAAAACAAAATATGCAAAAACATAAATTTTTACATAATTATTTCATAAAACTTAAAGATGTTAGCTATTTCATGTTTGATGGCAATATCACTACAAAAATCATTAGTATAAATTCATTAATATAACATGAATACATAGCAAGTTGTGATAATTAGTAAACATTAAAAAAAGTAAAGGTAGAGATAAAGGCAAAGAATCTCTTAATGAGATAGATAGGATTTTTTCTTTCCTTAGTTCATGTTCAATGAATGAGTGTTCCTTATTTTTACATTTCTATTCTTAATATTTGTTTTTTAACTGTAAACACAGAGAAATATGCAGGTGACAGACGATAAGTAAATTATTTGAATAAATATGTAGATGACAATGGAAACGATTTTTCCTATAACAATGCTACTCCATTCTTTGATCTCCTTCCAATTTAAATGCCAAACATTACCTAGTGATCTATCATTAAAAATATTTCTAATGACATATCAGGTGAGTATTTAATTACTTCCTTCATCAGTTTTGATGAACGCAAGGAATTGGAAGCCACCTGATTTGCAAAAGATTACTTACCAAGTTCTTGGCCCTTCATTTTCTAATCACTGAAATCATTATTTTATAGTTTACTTTGGAGCCAGAGTTTTTATCTATATGGCCAGTGAATTATAGTGTGACTCAATTTCAGATGAGTGAGATTAAATCTTCTATAAAGTGGGAGGAGGAAAATTGTGAAACTGTAGATAGGAAAGAAGAACATGGAGGCACATTCTTAGTCATAACAACTTGAGAAACAAATACAGAAATTGTTTTTCTTAAAGTCATCCATGCCAGTGTACCCCTTGAAAAGTCTTCATGTACCTTCAGGTGTACACAATCCCAAATTTAAGATTCTTGTCTTATCTGATTGCTGTATTTGGATAGAATAATTGGACATGCTGGGCTCCACTGTGTTCTCTTTTGTGGGCACAGTTTCTTTGTTTCCTCATGCTATGCGTTGTTCTTAGGTCTCCACTGGTATTGGGAGGCAGTGATGCCACCGAGTGCAAGTGGTGGAGATTTGGGAGTTTGATTCAGGCTGCTCCTGCCTTGAATCATGCAGCTACATCTGCCTAATTCTGGGGTCCAGTATCAGACATATTTGGTTTTCACACTGTGCTACACTCTCTAATTTATTCTCTGTCAGTAATAAAGTTGATAATTTTGTTTTCATCTTTATTCTTTTTTTATTTTAAAGTTTGTCTCCCCTAAATGCCTCGATAATAGCAGGCCTCATTGGAGACAGTCCTTGCATGCTCCATCCCTAGCACTCAAAGCAGTAGCCCTTTTCTTTTAATTTGAGCTGAGGTTGTGGTCCAAGTCAGAAAGTAGAGTAAGAATAGAAGGTCTGGGAAGAATCCTGGGGTGTCTCTAGTCAGTGGAGAGGGAGTGGACTATGGGCAGGAAGAAGGGTATGGGATAGTGTGCCCAGACAAGAAATTGGCTTTTAGGATTTTTAGGGGTGAGGAAAAGATGAAAAAGAGGGACACATATTCCTCATCCAAGACCCCAAATATCCTATGGGTGAGGTTACAATTTTAACCTAAGGGATCCCACGCTGTGCTAAATTGGAAAAAAAATTCCAAGGCCTGGTTTAGGTTTGAGCTTCAAGCGGTCAGGAGGTTTATTACCTTGAACAAGTCCTGATATCCTATTATTACTCTGATACTACAATTTCCCTATTTTTAAATCTTCATAATATGAAGTGATTTTATGAGAATTAAATGTTGCTATATGTATATTTTCTCTATAAAATAAAGTGCTGTAGCATTACAAATTATTATAATAATTTATTAATGTAATTTTTCATATTATTATTTCCCACCTTAAGTAACTCTATTATTTGCTAAAAATGAAAATGCTGGGAGCGGATGTGGTTCAAGCAGTTGAGCGCCTGCTTCCTGCATGGGAGGTCCCGCATTCGGTCCCTGGTGTCTCCTAAAAACAAACAAACAAAAGCCAAACAACAAGCAAATGAACAAAAAAACCAACTCAGGGGAGCCGATGTGGCTCAGTGGGTGAGTGCCAGCTTCCCACGTACAAGGTCCAGGGTTTAATCCCTGGCCCTGGTACCTCAAAAAAAAAAAGAAGAATCTGCTCTAGCACCCAGGGTACTTCCTGATTTTCACACTCATAAAGTGTGTGAGCACAGAAATGCTGGGTGTTTTCAGAAAGGAGCAGCATGTTCTTGCTTCAAGGGTGGCTGTAGTTTGGTCCCGCTTTGCTCAGCACTGCAGTTCTGCCAGTTCTGGGGTTACTGGCACAAATTTGGGTTATTGTACCCTTCTCCTTGAGGCTGGGAACATTCTCTTATTTCCTGGATCCCATCTCCTGTAAATCCAGATTATAACAGTCCCTTTGAGAAGCTTCCCAGAATTGTTCCTTCAACTTTTTTCTATCTGGAAGCCTTCTTTAATGTAATTTCTTCATTCCCTTGCTTGCTCTGTGGTCCTCCCAGTACAAAGGTGAGTTTGTGCTGTTGCTTTGCCTCTGTGCAATATCCCTCTTTATAGCATGAGAGTAGCCTGGACCGTTGCTGCTTTTTTTAATTGGAACAAGTTGATCTTCTTTTTTTAATTAGAAAAGTTTTGGGTTTACAGAAAAACCATTAAAAAAATACAGCTTTCCCATATATCACCCCTATTGTTAATACCTTGCATTAGTGGGATACATTTGCTATAATTCATGAAAGAACATTTTAATAATTGTACTATCAACCATAGCCCATGGTTTACACTAGGGTTCACATACAATTCTATGTTTTATTTATTTATTTTACCAGGAGGTCCCAGGCATCAAACCCAAGTCCTCCATATGGTAAAAGGGAGCTCAATTGCTTGAGCCACAGCCACTTCCCATACAAGTCTATGTTTTATCTTATAATTTCTATTCCAGAATAGACCTAAAATTTCCCCTTTTAACCACATTCACATATATAATTCAGTGCTGTTAATTGCACTCACAATATTGTGCTACCATCACCACCATCCATTTCCAAAACTTTACAAGCAACCTAAATAGACATTCTGTACAAATTAAGCATTAACTCCTCATTCCCTATCTCCAGCCCAGACTTTGATAACCTATATTCTAGATTCTAACTCTATGAGTTTGCTTATTGTAATCATTTCTCATCAGTGAGATCATGTAATATTTGTCCTTTTGTGTCTGGCTTATTTTCTAAGCATAATGTCTTCAAGGTTCATCCATGTTGTCTCCTGCATCAGTACTTCATTACTTTTTACAGCTGAATCATATTCCACTGTATGCATATACTACATTTGGTTTATCCATTCATTAGTTGATGGACACTTTGGTTGCTTCCATCTTCTGGCAATAGTGAATAATGCATCTCTGTACTTAAAACTAATTGGGATCTTTTACTAGTTAATTGCTTTCACAGGACTCCATTTTGCCTAACCACTCTATTTCATCTCACAATTCACAATCCCAAGGTTCTACCTCCCCAGGTCTCTATATGCTTCACATCCAGGTCATTTCTTATGTTTGGCCCTACAATTTCTCCCCAGAACTTAAAAAATATCCCTTTGCTTATGTTTTAAACTTTAAAAATTGATTTGTATTTCATTCATTCATTTTGTTAACTAACATTTATCAAGCACTTAATAAGTGCTTGGCAATGTTATAGGCCCCGTGGAAGCAGTGTAGAACAAGCTCTCTTAGAGCTTATACTATTGAGAAGAGAGATAGAAAAGCAACAAACAAAGAGCAAACAAACAGAAGGCAAATATCAATTAGCAATAATTATTATGAAAGAAATAGAGTCAGGCTATGTGATTGTAACTTGGGAGCTACTTTAGATTGGAAGTCAGTAAAGGCTTCCCTGACAAGGTGGTATTTAACTTGATATTGAGTGAAAATATTATATGAGAGAAGTCACATCTATTGACAAATAGTAGAAGCATGCTGTGCCCATATATCATTCTTAAGTGCACACAGTCAGATTTCTGATGCCGTACAGTCGCTCTGCAGTCCCCTGAGTACCTCCATCTCCTCTGACGTTACCTTTGGTCTTAACACAAAATCCTACTGGGTCTCCTATCACATTACTACTTCCCTTTACCCCTATTCTTTGTATAAACTTCATATCTGATCCCATTTGAGTCTTTCCTTTTTAGTTGAAACTAGCCATGTGCCTTGCTTCACTCTAGTCTTGGCCTGCTGCAGGGTCTTCCAACCTCTGTGAGGTGTGTGTGGAGGGAGGTGTCTGGTTTTGGACTTGGGGCTGAGTGTTGCTCTCCTTGGTCATCTTCAAGCTGCTGCCTATTTTCAGGTTTCCTCCCAGTCATTGTCTCTTATTCAAACTTTATATTTATAGAAATGTGCTCCAAATGGATGTGTACATTGATGTTTAGAGTCAGGTTTGTGATCTTTGGGTAAACTTGAGGATTGAAATAGGTGTCACCTTTGCATGAAGGAATATTGAATTGCTGTTGTGTGAGGGATACTAGTCACATGCTTTACAAACTATTTCTCTTGGATTCGTAATGAAATATTTTTATTCTGTTTTATTTAATATTCTTATCACTGCTTGAATTAAAAAAAATCTAAAAATTTTTATGGAAAATATATTTTGAATAAAGTTAAAATCAAGTGTTAGTTGTTATAATTTGAGAATTTTATGAAAGAAAATATTAATATTTGTTATATGCTAGAAGACCTGAAAAATGATCAAACCAGGAAAAGAAAGCATTTGAACAGGCAAATCGTGAAGGAGGAAATTTAACTGGTCAGTAAATATATGAAGAAATGCCAAAGCTTACCAGTACTCAGGGAAATGCAAATTAAAACAACAAATATTGCTATGGCCTATCAGACTGGCAAGTATTAAAATTGAGAGCTCATTTAGTGCTGGCAGAGATTCCTGTAATATTCTGGTTTCTGTTGCTGAAAGTATTAATTTTTACAGCTCTTTGGGAAAGCATTTTGATAATATCTATTAAAATTAAAAATATATAAATTCTTTGATTAAAAACACAAACTTGAAAATTTATCACGTAGCTTTAAAAACCTTTAGTAACTGTGGTGGCAATCCTGAATTCCCATTAACAGGAAAAGGGTGAATAAATTATGCTAGTGCAAACCCATGGAAAATAACACAGCTATTGAAAAGGATGAAATGGATCTGTAACAGCTGACTAAGCTATATACCTAAGATGTAGTGATGCCGTGTTTGTGTAGCACTGTGCAAGACTCACATACAAACACATACATGAAAAATATGCTTATTTACATTTGCAAATGATATTGGGGACATGATGGAATTTAGGGAAACATACAGATCACAGTTACGTATGTCATATTATTACTGAATGTTAAAGGTGTTTAACTCATTATGGTAGAAGTTCTGATGACTTTTTGCTTTCTTTCATGGACTTATCTCTATTTGAATTTTTGCAATGCAACTCTAAGCTATCAAGTCTCCAGACCAATGTCTACTGGGAAATAAAGGCTTGAAACTCTTTGTTTAAATCTTACTTTGAAACCTGATGTAGAAAATGGACAGAAGCTGAGATACTCCAGTTGCAGCCATGACTGGAGCCTGTAGTCCTGTCTCTTCCTACTCTCTGACTTTACTGGAGGGGACCAGAACTTTTTAGACTTTAATCTTACATGTTAATCTTCTTTCCTCAGCAAGCCAAGCATCGCCTTAACTCTCTCTGGTGGGTCTTGTTGCCTCTGAATTACACAGCACGGTGTGCCCTCAATAAATAACCAACCTCTGGATGACACTTGAATTTTGTATCCAGTTTTATTGAGAAGGCCTGAGTGTGTGGGCTGGCAGGATTTATCACATACTGATTGTAATCAGAAGGAGATTTCATTTCTGTCTTACTTCCTTTAGTTCCTTTCAATCTTTCTTTCATGTGTCCTCAAGTATATGTTTTTTGAGCACTGTGTTATGCTATGGGAGAGAAAAATGAAAAAGAAATATATAGTCCCTGATGCTGTTTCTTGCTCTGGCTACCCTTCACTATAGATGACAATGCTGTGCCCTGTTGTTGTCATGAGGTTACTTACTTCCTAACTTTGAGGACCATCTGCTCAGGAAGTCCTGCTGGATTCCACTCCTGCACCTGATGGCTATTTCACTGGCTACTGTTACTTGATAGGACTCTTCTGTAGAAGAGGAGTAGCTGTTCAGATGGCAGAGATCCTCCCAATGATGGGGTGTAACAAAAGGCATAATTTTTATGAATAACAAGAACTTTTAACAATTACAGCCAACTAAACAAAGAAAAAGCTTCCTTTAAAATGTGAGGGAGTGGATGTGGCTTAAGCGGTTGCGCTCTCCCCTCCCACATGGGAGGTCCTGGCTTCGGTTCCTGGTGCTTCCTGAAAAAACAAAAACGAACAACAGGCAAAGCAAATGAAAAAGCCAACTTGGGGGAACCGATGTGGCTCAGTGGTTCAGCACCGGTTTCCCACACACAAGGCCTCAGTTTCAATCCCCGGCCCTGGTGCCTCAGAAAAAAAAAAAAAAATAGTGTCATGAATACTCTATGCCTCTGGGTACTCCAGCAGATGCTCAGTAATCATCCTTGGGACCAACACTGGGGTCCATTCTTGGTTGTAATGTGGATGTGGCATCTTTCACTTATGGTTCTTAGTTCAGAACCCTGATGGGCTTATTCTGTACTTGAATTTCAAATACTCTCAACAACTTGTTTAGGAGGGAGACAGTGGCTTCTATAATATATGGGATAA
This sequence comes from Tolypeutes matacus, assembly GCA_026826555.1. Lineage (NCBI taxonomy): Eukaryota > Metazoa > Chordata > Mammalia > Cingulata > Chlamyphoridae > Tolypeutes > Tolypeutes matacus. The sequence goes on along the minus strand of JAKSZT010000092.1, from coordinate 654,513 downwards.
AGGTCTTGATTTAGATGGCACAACTCTGATTATCCCCCTTCAAGGGAACTTAGGGCCATGCAATTTATACACTTAGCAATTCTAATGACTAAGAAAGGGACAATGTAGGCAGGTGCTAATCAGGAAGGCTGATTTATGAAGCATTTTTCATCATGTCAAAAGAGCTGGTCATTAAAATGCCACATCACACAAGCAACAGAATTCCTGGAAGAGAAGTTGTTACTTGGAAAATATTTATTTTGGGAAACTCTTGAATTGAAACCTGCATTATAATTACGAGCTTGAGGCTCATGAGCTTTGTAAAAGGCCTCTGGCAGAACTGTTGATTCTATAATGATTGCTCTAAGCACCAACTGTTCCTGGCAATAACTAACCGGATTCTGGTCTGGCAGCTTCTAATCGGTGCCCTATGTCTAGATGGTATAGGATCTGGGATCCTGAAGTCAGCAACTGGCTTCCTCCTAGGCTCTGAAACTTCCCTGCTTGTGTTCCTGCCCTGTTTCTCATCATGAAATTCTTAGCACTCCTGGTACTGGTGGGAGTTTCCACCATTTTGGTCTCTGGGCATAAGTAAAGACACTTACCTGAAAATATGGCTTGGAGAAACTGTATGTCAAGATATCCACTCTGTGTGGATATGGATTTGTGGGAACCTAGAGTGCTGACATCTCTATTCCTAGCTCCATTTCCAAGGTCAATCACTTCTTAAACTGACCATTCAAGATGGAGTTGATGCCAGCCTTATAATTTTCTTAGTTCAGTCAGAGCTTTGCTCTGTTCTATGCTCCCGTCTGCCTGTGCCTGACTCTGGAATTCAACTTCACTGACCTAGTCTCAATAAAATCTGCTTAGCAAGGCAATCAGAAATTTATTTTAGGAGAGTAAAAATAACCATATATAATGCATTTTAATATTTTTTCTGGGGTTTTATGTTATGTGACCGTTTATCCAAAGGCAAAACATCTTGATTTGTTGTGCCTTTGACTCCCAGCTAGTCTTCACCTCATATATACCTTTTCTTCTTACTTTCTCAGAAGATAAACAGCTGCTCCATCTGACCCCAGTCCTACTGGTGAGTCTGACTGGCTCTTCATCTCTTTCCTGCAGTGACCATTTTCTGTCACTAGCTTCCTGTCAAACAGTTAGCTTCAAGGGGGATTATTCATTTCTAAAGGATTCCTAAACAGAAACCTAGGCAAGCTGTATTCTGGATTCTAAAGTTCATGGTGGAACACACAAAAAATGTGCTGCTTATACATTTGTATATGATTTGTACATGTATTAGTTTTCTATTGGCTGCCACTTAGTGACTTAAAACAATAGAAATTTATTGTAGTACAGTTCTATAGATCATAACATCAACACAGGTCTCACTGGGTTAAAATCAAGGGATTGGCAGAACCGTGTTCCTTTCTGGAGGCCCTAGGGGAGAAGCCATTTCCTTGATTTACCAGGTTCTGGTGGGGTCCACATTCCGGGCTCATCCCCCCTTTCCTCCATCTTCAGTGCTAGCAACTTTATAACTCTTTGCCCATTCTTCAGACTCACATCTCCTCTGATTCTCTACTGCCTCTTTCTTCTACTTTTAAGGACTTCAGTGATTACATTGAGCCCCGTGGAAAATCCAGATTTATCTCTCCTTCCCAAGTTCTTAATTCAATCACAAATGCAAAGTCCTTCTTGCCACATAAGGTGATATATTAATATATTTATAGTTCTGGAGATGAGGGCATGAACATCTTTTCATGGGGCATCTCTGAATTGTGGGCTAGCCACTCGTTGTTGGTAATGAGGACAAGGGAGTATGGGCTGATGTTGTGGTCTGATGTCTTTTCCTTATCTAACCTGGAAGCCAAGATTGAGGACAAGAAGCCCCAGTCGTATGTAAGCATCTCCCAAAGAGTCTTGCACAGTCTATTATGTGTGTGTTGTTCTAATGCAGGGATTATGAAGAACTGCTTTTCGATCCTCCATCACTTGGAGATTGGTTTCCTTTGGTCATAAGGGTCTGGGATCCAGTCAGACCTCATTTGCTGTGCCATTAATCCTACCTGCCCAGGTGGTGCCCAATTTAAAAAATATTCTCTCTCATGAATGAGGCCCGAGACAGCATGGTTAGAGGTGGAGCTGTCCCGTTATTGACTCTTGCCATTTGTCAGGAGCTCTGGTGTAGGGTATAAGGAGTGATAATATGCCTAATTATTTTTAAACCTCAGATGGTGATGGGACAATGTGTTCATATTTGGTATTGCAAGGATAGTAATTCTTTCCCCATTCTGTCTAATGCGTCTCTCAAAATAACTGCTGTGCACAGTATAGATTATGTCCATATGGGTGATGGCTCAAAGCCTGCTCTTCTCTTACTCTCCCTTGTTAACCTATCTTTCAGACAATGGTTCTCAGAGACTGCTCACTTTCCTCAGTTCAGATCAGTGAGGTCATATACTGTTCATCCTTCAGTGTCTGGCTTGCTTCGCTCAACATAAGGTCTTCAAGATTCATCCACGTTATTCCATGTGTTAGCACTTTGTTCCTTCTTACAGCTGAGTAATATCCCATTGTATGTATGTACCACATTTTGCTTATCCATTTGTCTGTTGATGGGCACCGGGGCTGATTCCAACTTTTGGCAATGGTGAACAATCCCTGTAATATTTTAGGTAATCTAAGCACCTCTTAAAATATATTTATATATATATAAATATATATAAATTTTTGTAAGCAAATGCACATATATGCATATATATTTATATATCATTTTACAAATATTGGTATGTATTGTGAAAATTTTGATTTTTACCCACAATAAAAAAAAAAAAATAATAACTTGTGAAGACAGAGTCTCAGTTAATGCAAAAGTGACAGAAATATGGCCCAGATCAGGCCATTTCCCGAGAGAAGAGATTGTGTTGTACTAAAAGATAGGAGATACCATTTCTCTAGTCTGAGATACACTTAATCACCTTCCTTCCATTCTCCTATGGAAGCTATTCCTTTCCTCAGCCTCACACAAGCTGCAGTGGTAAGTATTCAGTTTTGGATTATTCCATGGGATATTTCCAGAATGTCAGACTGCTAAGGATTCCCTTATTGCCTCTGAGAAGTAGCCCCTGTGAATTCTATGTAGTGTGTAAGTGTGAGTTGTGCTCATGTGAGTACATGATGACCTTTTTGATCCTCCACAGTTGGGGATTTGTGTCCTTTGGCCATAAGTGTACTGGCTCTTAATGATTTGATCTTTTGTGCTCCTGCCTGGGACCATGTATTTGCCTGTTTTTTCTATCAGTCTTGTTGGCTTTGGAGAGATAGCCCAGGTTCTTTCTGTCTCACCAAAGACAGTGATAGGCAGGGCAAGATAAGTGGCCAGGATAAGGCCAGGGTAATGGTGTGATGGAGTTCATGATAGATTTCTAGAGTTCAATTCAGATTGAGGAATTCATGACCAAGCTGGGAGATCATTCCCTGTGAGTAAAGTGTCTCACTTGGATCTTCTCTTATTTAAAAAAATAATTAATTAATTAATTTTAAAGAAACTTTACATTACATAAATGTTACATAAAAAATACAGGGGATTCCCATATGCCCAACTCCCTCCCCTTCGCACATTTTCCCTCATTAACAACATCCTTTATTAGTGTGGTACATTTGTTACAATTGATGAACACATATTGAAGCATTGCCACTAACTGTGGACTATAGTTTACATTATAGATTACACTCTGGCCTGTGCAATTTTGTAAGTTTTGGCAAAATACATAATGGCCTGTATCCATCATTGCAACGTCATGCAGGACAATTCCAATGTCCCCAAAATGCCCCCATATTATACCTATTTTTCCCCTCTCCCTCCCCTTAGAACCTCTGGTGGCCACTGCCTTTATATCAATGACACAAGTCCTTCTATTGCTAGATTAACGATAAGTCTATAGTAGGTTAACAGTAAGTCTACTTTAGTCCATTGTTTATTCCCGAATTCTGAGGATTTTGGGATGGTGATACCCACTCTGTCTCTAATTGAGAGGGGGCTTAGATCCCATGGGGCAGATGGATGGAACTATCTTGCTTTCAGTTGCAGACTCTCTCTGTTCCTTGGGATGGGCATTGTCCATCATCATCACCTTGTTAGTTTTCCTGGGTGAGTCCAATGAACTGGAGAGTAGGTCTTGTAATTCTGCTGAGATTCAGGGCCTAACTGGCACATGGAAGGACCAAAAGATTTATGTCTCTTGGACTTACACCTATCAAGTATAGTCCTAACTGTAGGTTCAAGTAGAAGGGGCGGAAGACCCATGTGTAGAAAAACCACAAATGAGTCCAACTCTGTCACAATGGTGAACATAAATTCCAAGGTAAGGCCCACTGGCAGGGCACCAAACTCCTGAGCTGTCTGCACTGCCTATAGTGTCTAGATGTCTTTATAGTCCTCAGGAGCCCCACTATTTGAGGCACTATTTACTGTGGCAATCAATGAGATTCTGCTGAGACGTGCATAAGCGTAACCTCTGGAATGACCTCCTGACTCTTTGAAATCTCTTAGCCATAAAAACTCAATTGTATTTACCATTACTCCCTTATGGTCAAGGTCTTTTTCCAAATGCAGTGTTAGCTGGCATTTGGTAATAATCCCTTAGTGTTAGGGAGGCTCATCCTTGGATTCATGTCCCATGCCTGGGGTGGGAGTGAAGGTAGTGCATTTGGATCTTTTTTCTTAATTTCAGCTACCCTTGAAGGCAGCCACATTGCTGCTCCTCCCAGGACTACTACAGCTATTATCACTACTAAATTTAGTAAGACCACCCCATTCTAAATATTTTTGTTTTGGGTCTTAGAATCCCTGGGTTCCTTATCCTCATGTTAACCTATATTTTTTGAAGGTACAGAGAGTGAGATGGCATGAGAAAAATGCTAGTTTCTCATTGTTTTATATTTTCTTCTGGTTTCCAAAGTCAATTAACTGATAAGACAACAGTGGAGCTGAGAGATTGCAGTTTCTTGGTTACCATTTTATTTGCATGGCTCCTAACCTATTGGCATACAATAAGGGATATTTCATCTTTAGTAGAAATGTCATTGGACGCATTGAAAGAAGAGCTTCCATGGGGCCACGTAACTGTATATGTTAGATCGTAATCAGAAAATTTCTTGTTTTCTTTGGACAATTTTACATAATGGAAAATACTTCATAATGAGGTCCATAGGGGAAATTATCTGAGATATTTTCAGGGTGATTTTGGGGAATTTTAAAATCCATTGAGGGTTAGTACAACCTTCCTATTTGTGATTTATTTATCTCTCTTTTTAACTTTCAAGTATCATTACAAAATTCATTTTTGAGTATATATTAGAGAGTGTGTGATACATTTCAAATATTGAATTAATTTAAATCTCACAGCATCACAATGCAGTAGAAATTTTAATGAAGAGAAAATATACTATGAGAAATATGTCCTTGAACACCTGGGGAATAAAGGAAGGAGCTTGGATTTGTACTCATGCAATCTAAGTTCCAAGAAGTCTATTACAAACATTGCTTTATGCTCTTAGTATCTGGGTCAGTGCTTGGCACCTTGTTCAAGGGTCTGTACCAAGCAGCCCATGGGTGAGAAACTGGCCTCGTCTTCTTTCTTGGAAGAAGGCTTGGTTGCTTTATGTCATACTGAAGAAGAAAATTAAAGATCCTGATTTCTTTGCTATTGTAAACCACTCAGCCTGCCTGTTCTCATATCCAGTGTTGTATCTTCTAAGTATTTTGTACAGGAATTGATTATCTTCTCTCAAATCTCAGGTTCAGGGGCCTAAATTCAATGTCCTCTTTGATCCCACTGAAATAGTGTCATTTGAAACTTGTTACTCCTCTTGTAGACATCAAATAAGGAAACAACATTCTGATTCCTTATGCAGAACCCTCCTCCCCTTCCTTGCAGATTTATTGACATGGTTTAACCATTTCCTGTCATGTTAGAGATATCACTAAGATGGAATCAGCCACATGCCTTGACTGGACTTTCTGCAATCTATCTAGCAGGATCAGAATGTGCTTTTGCTTTATTTCATCCAACTACCTACACATTGCCAGCCTCTCTCCCTCTCTAAGGAAGTTTATCTGCTTTCAAGTAAAGACTAATCGTGAGCAACATTAAACCTGAATGTTGTTTCCTTTTTTTCGGACGTAGTAGAAAACCCAGAAACAAGTCAGATTAGGGCTGCTGTTTAGGAACTTGCAGTAATAACATGAATTCCATGGAATAATTTAAAGAACATGGTGAATAGAATAGGTTTCTGGATATAAAAGAGCTGGTACCCAGGCTTAAGTCTGCCAGGTCTTTCATTTTTTCCTGAGTGATTAGCCATTTAATCCAACCCTAAATTGGCACCTATAATGTATCAGATATGACGCCAAACAACAGTTAAATCACAGGCTGATCAATTCTGTGACAACGGGTTTGGGAGGCAGGATTTATCCCTTAAGGGGATATCTGAAGCGAAAAGCTAGATAATAATAATAATATCAACCGTTTTTTTCTGGAAATGAAAAAGTGTTGTGTATATGGAATTCATTTAGAAAACAAAGTGCTTTTAAAATAGACAAGGTATAAGTGTATTAATGCTATAGTTTATCAATTTATTATATCCTACCCTCAGTGTCTCCATTACTTGCTGAAGAAGAGTCTGCTCTGGCACACACGGGGCTTCCTGATCTCCACACTCACAAAGTGTGCAAGCACAGAAGTGCTGTGTGTTCTCAGAAAGGAACAGCATGCTCTTGCTCCAAGGGTGGCCATGGTTTGCTCCCGCTTTGCCCAGCACTGCAGTTCTGCCAGTTCTGCAGGTTCTGACACACATTAGGTTAATTGCATCCATCTCTCTGGGAAAGGAAATGATTTTTATTTCCTAGGCCCCATCTTCTGTAGATCTGGGTTTCAGCAGTCTCTTGAGAAGAATTATCCTAGAATTGATACTCCAACCTCTCTCTCTCTGGAAGTGAACTTTCATTTAAATTTCCCACTCACTCTCTTACTGTGTTTGACTCAGGGTTTAAAGGTAATTTTGCTATTGGTTCCTGACTCTTGTGAAACATCTATCTGTACACGACAGAGGGGGCTTTGATTTAGCTCTTTCTTTCAGAATCAATTTTGCCCAACCTGACATTTTTTGTCTCCAAACTCTAGTAGTTTGTATACATAGGTTATCTTGTTTTTAAATAATTTTTTTATTAGAGAAGTTTTAGGCTTACAGAGAAATCATGCAGAAAATTCAGAGTTCCCTTATACCCTCACCCCCCATTATTGACACTGTGCCTTAGTGTGGTACCTTTGTTACAATTGATGAAAAAAGCATTATTATAATTGTATTATTAACTATTCTCCATAATTTAAATTATGGTTCACTGCCTGTGTTAAACAGCCTTATGGTTTTTCTTTTTAAAATTTTTATTCTAGAAATACCTATACAACCTAAAATTTCCCCTTTTAGCCACATTCAAATTTATAATTCAATGTTAATTGCTTTCACAATGTTGTGCTACTATCACCACCTTCTATTACCAAAATTTTCCATCACCCCATACAGAAATTCTGTACCAGTTAAGCATTAGCGCCCCATTTCCTACCTCTATCCTGGCCCCTCGTAACCTATATTCTAGTTTCTCTGACAATGAATTTGCTTATTTTAATTTAATTATTTCATAACAGTAAGATCTTACAGTATTTGTCTTTTTTGTGTCAGTTTATTTTACTCAATATGGTTTGATTCTTTCTTTAATAATCAATTTTGCCCAACCTGGGCTTTTGTCCATGAACTATAGTAGCCACTATTGCTTGTTCTTTTAATAAAATATTAATACATAATTTTGAATACCTTTCCTTTTTAAAATATAAATTAAAGAAAAATTTTAAGCTTTTGTTATAAAATAAACACAACCAGATATTATCTGTGTCATTTACTTGTGAGATTCACAAATGCTCATCACTCCTTTGAATAGCTTTTATATATTTTGTATATTTGAATTTTCCCTAATTCAGAAATTGAGATGCAGTTGTGCAATCTCCCTTGCAGACAAGGTTGAGCCTTATAAACTGAATTCTGGTAATCCCAATCACATGTTTGTTCTGGCCTTGGGTAATATTTAGCTAGGCCCTGCATTTTCTGGGCATATATTGGCTACTGAAACATCCAGTGTTCAAGATCGAGCAATGTTTGTAGGACTGAATTCTGATCCAGGAGTACACTTCATTGGCTGCAATTACTGTTACTGTTATTGCAATTCTTGGAATTTGGTGCTTGGAGATCTCAGTGGACGTGATGTCTGTTTTCTCATCAGACCAGTCCTGTGGTGGTTTATGGCATTGTTCCATAACCTTATATTTTATGTCTTTTGTTGGCCTTCCTAACGATTTTCGGAGCTAGTAAGTTATTTTTCTGCTTAAACTAGCTATTGCTTACGTTAGTTCATAAAAACAACCCTAATCACGACACAATTATTTTTACATTATTTTACAGGATTATTTATTCTCTACATGCTTGTGTGCTTCTTCTTGCAATAGCTGTGTAGAGAACAATTTATACTAATATTTTTGTCAATTATTTTACTTAATATTCTTTCTATTATATGATATGATATTTAAGGTAATTTTTAATTATTGTAAAATATTCCATTTTACAATATATCCATTTATTCATACAGGTTACTTCTCTGGTTTTGTTTATTTAAAGAAATTCAGCAATAAATACTCTTCTGCACTAGCTTTCTCTCTCTTTAAATCTATTCTTAGGATCTTACCTATGTGTGTCTTTTGTGTAACTTACCATGTTGCTTCCCAAAATTGTCCTAAATACAATGACAACTTCCTAAGACAAATAATATTTTTGGAGAAGTCACATTCCAATTACCTTACTTGTTTATCAGAAAAACTGTTCTGTGACATTGGGTAGATTCTATTGAACTATTTCAGTTGATAAAACTGAGACCCAGATTCATCTGTGATATGTCCAGTTTTACCCTGTTTGTTGCACAGCTGGCACCAGAATTCCATGCAGCAACAGTCCTGATAGTTGTAAATCTATGAATTCTACTGAAGGTCTAAATGATCCTGTACCCTAGTACATAACTGGGATGTTCAGTTATTCATTTAGCAGATATTCATTAAGAACTTATATGTGCTGGATACCATATTCTATATTTTTCTCTAGCAGCAAATAAAACAAAATGAAATTCATCCCTTCATAAAACGTAACTTCTAGTTGGAGAGACAGAAAAGAAATACTTAATGAAAGAAGATATTTGCTCAAAGCTGTGTCTTCATAATTCTAATAATTATATGAATTAGTAGAGTCTCCATCCTGATGCCAGCAAGATGGAATATCTCAAAATATCATTCCTGATGATAAGATGTCAGAATATCCTTAATTATAGTGATGATAAAGTTCTCCAATTTACCTTTATATGAATAACTTCCTTCTACTTCCTAGTAGTCCGTGAGTGAGGCAGCCTACCCTCCCTCCCTGGATGACTCCAGGATGTCACTGTTGAGTAAACCTTAGAAGCTGAGATCATCATTCATTAACTCACTCATTCATCTCATTATTTCATTCAAAAGATATTTTTGAGCACCCCCTGCACTAAACTAACTACAAGAACTAACAACAAAGATAAGCAAAACATGAACCGTGCACTTGAAGAACAATGAGTCAAATCAGGCGATTTTTCCTTTAACTTTTTGAAATAATTTGAAACTTACAGGACATTTGTGAAAATGATACAACACCCATACAGGGAACTCAATATATCCCCTACCTAGATTCCCAGAACAACAAAATTTTAACATTTTTGCCACATTTGCCATATCATTCTTTCTATCCATCCATCTGTCCACCCATCCATCCCTCCGTCTATTTATCTACCTATTTTCTGAACATTTGAGTATATGCTCAGTGTTCATGCTCTTTGGACCAAAAACACATAATACTTACATGTGCATTTCCTAAGAACAAGGATATTCATTTGTGTAACCACCTTAAGTACAGCTATAAAGTTCAAGAAATTTAATATTAGAGGAAGGAGGACTTCCTAGTTGTCAAAAGTGATTTTGGAACTGACTCAGAAGGATGTTGACCCAAATTGTCATGGCGGAGACTTTAAGAATATAATTGTTTTCAGAGTTTTCAGAAGAAGTTTTAGAATACTGAAAATGTTAACTACAAAAATTATCTAATTAATTAAGATTGGCAAAGTTTGAAATGGGGAAAGGGATATTGAGAGATATGTAAACACTGAATATGAAAAAGATATTCAGAGAGCTATATATGGAGATATAGAAGGATCTTCAAACATAGAAAAAGTCAAACAGAAAAAAAATGATACAGGAGTGAGAAATAGTGGAATATTTTCAGAAAAAGCAAACAAAAACAAAAACAAAGGATAGCACATAGAAATACCATGTCTCTAATTGTTTCATTTCCTGGAGGAGGATTTCTTAGTTCATTCTTCGTTTTTTTAGCTTGGAGTGGCTAACCAAATTAGTAGACACAAAATTGCATATTTCTGGAAAATGAACAAATAACAGTGCATTAAGCCTGGCTTGGGAAAAGAATGTGAATTAGGTGAAGGATTGGAGGGCCTTTTCTCCTAACTCCTAACAGTCAATGTTAGAGGCAATTTAAGTTTTGGAGAGACCTTTTCTGCCAGGGTAATACTGAACCAAGATATAGGGAAGATCTGGAAAGAATTTCTCCAGATTTTCATTATACGAAATGCTTACGGGATATGTTAGAGAGAGCTGAGTAACTACTATGCTTCACCTGTGTGTGGAAACTTCACCTATAGGTGCACGTTTTTTTTTTTTTTTTTTTTTTTAATTAATTATTTTTATTTTTAAAGAAGTTTTAGGGAAGTGGCTGTGGCTCAATCAGTAGGGCTCCCGTTTACCATATGGGAGGCCCCGGGTTCGGTTCCCGGGGCCTCCTGGTGGAGGCGGGCCCGCCCGCATGGCGTGGTTGGCTGACCCAGCGAGCACAAGCAGCAGAGGGGGGATAAATTAATAAATAAATAAAATCTTAAAAAAAAAAAAAGTTTTAGATTGCATAAATGTTACATAAAAAATACAAGGGACTCCCATATGCCCCAGACCCTCCCCCTCCCACATTTTCCCACATCAACAACATCCCTCATTAGTGTGGTACATTAGTTACAATTGTTCTGAAAAAGATACTCAGATTACATAAATGTAACATAAAAAATGTAGGGGATTCTGATATGCCCCACTCTACCTTTCCCACACTTTCCCATATTAACAACATCTTCATTAGTGTGGTACATTTGTTACAATTGATGAACACATATTGAAGCATTGCCACTAAGTGTGTATTATAGTTTACATTATAGTTTAAACTCTCTCTCACACAATTTTGTAAGTTATGACAAGATATATAATGGCCTGTATCTGACATTGCAACGTCATGCAGGACAATTCCAATGACCCCAAAATGCTCCCATATTATACCTACTTTTCTCCTCTCCCTCCCCTCAGAACCTCTGGTGGCCACTGTCTCCACACCAACGATAAAAGTTCTTCCATTGCTAGAATCACAATAAGTCTATTGTAGAATAACAGCAAGTCTGCTCTAGTCCATCGTTCATTCCCTAATCCTGAGGATTCTGGGATGGTGATGCCCAGTCCGCCACTAATTGAGAAGGGGCTTAGATCCCATGGAGCAGATGGATGGGACTATCTTGTTTGTAGTTGCAGATGCTCTCTGTTCCTTGGGATGGCCGTTGTCCATCATCATTTCCTTGTTAGTTGTCCTGGGTGAGTCCAGTGAACTGGAGAGTAGATATTGCAACTTTGTTGAGATTCAGGGACAACTGGCACATGGAAAGCCCAAAGATTTAAGTCTCTTGGACATAAACCTATCAACTCTAGTACTAACTATAGGTTCAAATAGGAGGGGCAGGAGAACCACATGCAGGGAAACCACAACTGAGTCCAACTTTGTCACACCGGGGAACATAAATTCCAAAGTAGGGCCCACTGGCAGGGTGTCAACCTTCTGAGCTGTCAGCCATGGCTATAGTGTCTGAATATCTCCAGAGCCCTCAGGAGCCCCACTATTGAGGCAATATTTACTGTGGCAGTCAATGAGGTCCTGCTGAGATGTGCATAAGTAACCTCTGGAATGACCTCCCGACTCACTTTGAAGTCTCTTAGCTATATAAACTCATTTTTCTTTACTCTTTCCCCCTTTTGGCCAAGGTGTTTTTCCAGTTGCATTGCTAGTTGGTGCTTGGTAGTAATCCCTTGGTGCCAGGGAGGCTCATCCCTGGGAGTCATGGCCCATGCTGAGGGGAAGGTAATGCATTTAATGCTGAGTTTGGCTTAGAGAGAGGCCACATTTGAGCAACAAGGAGGCTCTCAGGAGGTAATTCTTAGGCAACTTATAATATTAGGTTAAGTTTCAATTTCAAAAGAAAAGGCTCATAAGTATAGTCATCAATATCAAGGGCCCATCACCATGATCCATTATCCTTCACTAGTCATTGCCCCTGTACTCAGGGGATTCTTGCTGTCCCATTAGAATGTGGCAGAACTCTCAGTAAGGGAATTGGATATTCTTTCAGCTATTGTGTGGATCTCCACCCACAGTGACAATACCCCATGAACACTTGAACTCTTTCATATGCCTTATAGGTCTGTCCCAGTTGAACCTCCTCCCATGCATCCCCCATCACCTACACACCACACTAATGAGCCTCCCCTGCCACAGTTGTAACCCTTCTGTGATATAAAACTTCTTAAAAAATGAAGGCAACAAAATAACCAAATAAAATTAATAAGAAAATGAAATAATAATGATAGTTTTAAAAATGATGAATAAACACAAAAAATTAAAAAGAATTTAAAATAATAAAAAATAATAAAAAATTTAAAAAATAAATTTTGGCATTATGTCTTTCATCACTGTAAGATCTGTTGTCTTGTATGTACAATGACATTTTCCTCCATTTATTCCCCTAGTGTCTTATTTTTTTCATTTTATCTTCAAATAAGCTTTAGGTTACAGAAAAGTCACATACGGAATATAGGAGATTCCCATATATCCAACATCCTCCCACCTTTCCCCTTTCCCCTATTAATAACATTTTACATGTGGGTGGTACATTTGTTACAATTGATGTATAAGTATTAAAGCATGGCCAATGATTTACATTATGGTTTACATTTTGGACCATACTCTTTTATAAATTTTGACAAAATTTAACAGGACCTGTATCCATCATTGCAAGATCTTGTAGAACAATTCCAACGCTCCCAAAATGCCCCATGTTCCATCTATTCTATTCTCCCTCCGCCTCCCCCCAGGACCCAAGGCAACCACCAAGCTTTACTCCTTGAAGAACAAGATTCATAGCTACTTGCAACAACATTGAGGGCTTGACATACTGGCCTGTCCTCCTCTATTAGGCACGCCTATGCTCTAGAGAGACTCCAACCCCTCTATTTGAGAATATAGCAGAACCTCCCAGGATGGGAGTCTAACAGGTGCATGCTGTTTTATGCATAACTCTATGTATAACCAGATTCTTCTGGTTATTAGAACTTCAAGACAAAATAAACTTTCTGTACTTAAAAACTACTGGGTTCCTTGTTTAGCTAATTCCATTACAGTACTCCTGTCCGCCTCACCCTTCTTGTCTATTTTATCTCAGAATTTAAAATCACAGGTTAAGGTCCAAACTTCCCAAATGTCTGTGTTCCTGTCTTTCATAGCCCCACCCTCTCTCCTCAGCACTTAATTTTTTTGTTTCCCTATGTTTTAAACAAATTTGTATTTCATTAATTGTTTGGCTAACTCACATTTATCAGGTACCTACCAAGTCCTCTTAGGTCTTATGGAATAACATTGAGGAAAGCCACCTCTTTACTCTTTTAGAGTTTATTTTATTAAGAAGGGAGGCAGAAAACCAGCAAGCAGAAAGCAAAGCAACAGAGAGACAAGAGGAAGTGAAGATATGATAAATATGATACAATAACATGATGAAATTAAAATCAAGTCATGTGAAGATGACCCGGGAGTTACTTTAGATTAGAAGCCACTTCAGGCTTCCTTGAAGAGGTGATATTTAAGCTGAGATTGAATGAAAATAATGTATGGCAGAAGTCTCATGTATTAGAAAATAGTAGAAGCATGCTGCGTCTCTATATTCTGCTTGGTGCACACATCCAGAGTTTTAATGCTGCACCCTCACTCTTAGCCTCCAGTGCAGCTTAGTTCCTCAGACATGAGGCAGGGTGAGATCGTGCCTTTTGTCCTAACACAAAATCCTATTCGTCCTCCATCACACTAGACTTCCCTTTATTTCTATTCTTAAGTATAAACTCTGTATTGGATCTCACTCTTAGCCTTTCTCCCTTTAATCAGGTCGTGAAACTCAGCCATATGTCCTTGCTCCACTCCACTCTAGGTTTGCTGCCTTGTCTTCCAACTTCTGTGTCTTGTGTGGTGAAGTAGGAGGCATCTGCTTTTGAAGTCCATAATTTGGTGCCTATTTCTAAGACCTCTCTTCAGGCTAGGGCTTCGTTGTAAGGTTTTTGCTGAGGGCTTTCTTTCCTATTCAAATAGGCTCCAAATTTGTGTGTGCACTGATGACCAGGGCCAGGATCATGATCTTTGTTTAAATCTGGGGATTAGGAAGTAATTGAGCTTTGCATGGAAGATATCAAAGTGTCATTCATTTAAGGGACTCTAGCACCTGTTTTTTTAATCAGTAAACCCAGAAGTTATAACAAAGAAATACCACTAATTGAAGCAAGTATAACATACTTTGCATGGCAGATATGCTGTGTATGATTTTCAAAGACAACTATTGTATTGGAAAATTTGTGATTTTTATGATGGAGAAAGTGTTATTATTTGTTATGCATTAAAAGTCCTCAAATTTATAAGAACAGAAATCCCTATGATAATGGAGAAAAGCAATTGAATAGGCAAATCATGGAAGAGAATATTAAATTGGTCAATAACGACAGAAATTCTTATTAGTGATCAAGGAAATGCAATTCAATATAAGGAATATTGCTCTTGAGCTCTCAGATTGGCCAATATTAAGATTGAGATCAAATTTACTGCTCCCAGGGGTGCTTGCAAAAATGTGGTCTCATACTTTCTATAGAAAATATTAATTATCATAGAATTTCAGGAAAGCAATTTGGCTATATCTATTAAAATGAAATTTATACATTCTACTTGATTTAAAAAATTTACTTAAGGCAATGCATCATGTTATATGAAATCTTTGGTAGTTAAGAGTATGCCAAAAATTACAACATTTGCTTCATGACTTATTGCATACAGAAATAGAATATGACCTGAATTCACAAAACCAGGGAAAGATTGAATAAAGTATGGTATATTTAAGCCCATGGAATATAAAACAGCTACTGAAAAGAATGAAATAGATCTATAGCAGTGTACTATACCAAACTTATAAAATATAGTGTTCAATGTCCAAAGAAGAGAGAATGTATAAGTTACCGTGTGATCTGAGTTGTTCAACACGACCTGTATGTCCAACTCTGTTGTCCATTTATAAGTGGTAGATATAAGACTGGGCTTGTGCATGCCGTGAAGGCACAAGTAAGTCACATGAGGAAGTGGCCCAAATTTCCTTGGTTCCACTCCTGCTACTTTACCTTTTCTCTCCCAGTCCCGCATCTACTTGTATAATCCAATTCCTTGCAATTATTCTCAATATGTGACACCTACGATTTCCACTTCTCTGGTAGAACGTTGACTGTTACAGCGCTCTTGCTGTAAGAATGGTAGCACATTTTTTTCCTGACTGATGAATCACTTTTTTTTATTCCACCATATATTGGCTGCCTTTAAGGTATCTGGTACTATGGCAAACAACTTGGTTCAAGTGCAGGATAAATAATTCTGTGAAATGGGTTTAGGAAGCAGGTTCTATCCCTCAAGGGGCTATCAGATGTGCAATGGGTTTTCATTTACCTCTCCACAAGGGGTGTTGATACTAGATAGAACGTGACTAAAGAGATTATTGATTCTAGGTTCATGTGAATCTGATTTCTATGTGTCAGATCACATTGTCATAGTTGGTGAGATAGTCTTTTAGACTCACAAACCTTTGCTTAGTGGCTAAAGCACCTCCTGGAAAGTAAAATGGAGAATGAAAGTTTGATGCCAGTACTGCTACCAACCATTCCTTGGGAGAAATTAAAAATTAGCTCAGCTCTACTACACAAACAGTGAACCCTAAGTTAAACTATGGACTTTAATTAATAGTACAATTATAAAAATGTGCTCTCATCAATTATAGTAAATATTCCACACCAATGCAAGGTGTTGGTGTTGGGGTGGTGTATGGGAATCCTGTATTTTATACATGATTATTTTGCAAACACACAACTTCTCTAATAAAGAAGAATAATTAAAAAAATTAGCTCAGGCTGTAAATCTTCCCTTCCATTCAATCAGGCTGGAAAATATGCACAGAGGTAGCTGGCTGAAAGGTTAACAGGAAACTATATTTCTTCCAGGACAACCTCAGATGAAAAGTGTTACAACTCCTTTATTGAATGACTACTGAGTTTTTACTCTCTGATAAACTTTGTTATCTAAAACCTCAGAGTATCAAAAAATGTGAATTTGAAATTATATGTCAGAATTAATCATCCAATTCTTTCTTTTTTTAATTATAGTAACCTATATACAACGCAAATTTTTCCATCTTAACCATTTTTAAGTGTGCACTGCAGTGATACCCATGTTGTGCTACTCTTCTACCATCCATTACCGAGACTCTTTCATGATCCCAAATAGACATGCTACACGTGTTAAGCCATAACTCTATCCCCCAGCCCCTTGTCATCCTAAATTTAATTTCTGTCTCTATTAGTTTTCCAATTTAGGTATAGTATGTAAGTGGAAGCATGAAATATTTGTTCTTTAATGCCTGGCATATGTCAGTCAACTTAATGCTGTTACGGTTATGTGTAGGTTCACAGAAGTTTTATGTTCATGGGAAGATCATGCAGAAAGTACATAGTTCCCATATACTCACCCTCATTTTTTAACATTTTGCATTAGTGTGGTAACTTTGCAACAATTGTTAAGAGAATATTTTAATTGTACTATTAACTATAGTCTATAGTTTACATTATGATACACTCTTTGTATTGTATGGTTCTATTTTTTTTTTTTTTTTTAATTTTTGCTCCAGCAACATATACACAACCTAAAATTTACCCCTTTAAGCCCTTTCAGATATATTGCCTAGGGCATAAATTGCATTAACAATGTTCTGTTATGATCACCACTGTACATTTCCAAAACTTTCCATCATCCCAAATAGAAACTCTGAACCAATTAAGAATAACTCCTCATTCCCTACTACCATCCTGGCCCCTGGTATCCTATATTGTAGTTTTAGACTGTATGAATTCGCTTATTCTAATTGTTTCATATGAGTGAGATCATACAATATTTTATTTTCGTGTCTGGTTTATTTCACTCATTTCCCATTTTGTAACTGGGCTGCTTACTTTTTTGTTGTTGAGTTGTCTAATTTATTTATAAATTTCGAATATTAAACTCTTCCTAGATATGTGGTTTCCAAAAATTTACTTCCATTCTATAGGTTGTCTTTTGCTGATAATATCCTCTGGTGCACAAACTTTTTAATGTTGATGAAGTCCATTTTATCTATTTTTTTGTTGCTTATGCTTTTGGTGCTATATCTAAGAAATTATTGCCCAGTCCAAGATCATGAGTGTTTTCCCCTATGGCTTCTTTTTTTAAAAATTTTTAATGTGTTTATTTATTTTTTGAACATCTTTACATTTTTAAAAATATATTTACTTTTTATCCATTTTAACACCTCCCCCCCTCCCATTTTTGTTGTTTTTGTGTCCATTCGTTGGGCAATTCTCTGTGTCTGTTTCCTGCCGTCTCCTCTTATCCTTCTCCTCCTGTCTTCACCTGGATTCTATCTTGGGAACATCTGATGTGGGAGAGAGGCATTCTGTCACTGTGCCACCTCAGTCCCTGGTTTTTTGGCCTGTCTTGTCTTGGCTCTCCGCTGTGTCTCTCTCCTGTTGTGTCATCATCTTGCTGCTTGGTTTGGCGGGGCCCAGGGGCTCACCTGCTCTCAGGGCCAGATGGCTCATACGCTTGTGGGGCCTGGGGGCTCACCTGATCGCAGAGCCTGACAGTGCACCTGCGCACCTACTGTATTTTTCTTTATTTTACCGGGTCGAACCCAGTTCCCTCCATATGGGAGATGGACGCCAACCATTTGAGCCACATCCACCCCCTGCTATATCTCTTATGGTTGACCAAAGATACCTAGAGTTACAGTCATTTCCCATACAGGATGGTCATAAAATAAATCAGGCCTGGTTTATCACCAGCATTCTGGAAACCAGACCTAGGGAGAAAAACTAGATTTGGGGACACATGCATGGTTTCTAATATGGTGAATATTTAGCTTACCCTGATTACCACAAAATGAGGACAGAGAGAATATTCACAATTCCCCTATGGTTTCTTGAAAGGCTTTCATGGTTTTAGTGCTCAAGCTTAGGTCAATGATCTATTTTAAGTTAATTTTTGGTGTGAGGTTGGGGACCAATTCCATTCATTGCTTGTGGATATTCAGTTTTCCCAAAAGCTTTTGTTGAAGAGATATTCTTTCCTCAATTCCTTGGCATCTTAGTTGAACATCAGTGACTGAAAATGTGTGGATTCATTGTGGAATTTCAAGCCCATTCCACTGATATATGTCTATCTTTATTTCAGTACCACCCTCTTTTAACTACAGTAGCTTGTTGTATGTTCCGAAAATGGGAAGTGTGAAACCTCCAGCTTTGTTTTCCGTTTCAGGTTTGTTGATCCATGGCCCTTTGGAATTCCATAAAAATTTGAGGATCAGCTTTTCTATTCCTGCAAAAAAGACTCCTGAATTTCGATTGCAATTGCATTGAATCTGTACAATTGTTTACTGAATTTCTATTTTGGATTGTTCATTGCTGGTTTATTGAAACACAATGGACTTTTTGTAGTTTAATCTTGGCTGAATTTGTCAGTTCTGAGTTTTATATCTCAACCATGATCCTTTGCAATATGGATTTATCCATAACATGCCACTTCTGTGCAAACTCTGAGCCCTGTGGTAAAAGAAATGTGCACCTGAGTTACTCTTAAGGGAGCAACTTGGAGCAGACAGAGAAATACACCAAATCTATATATAGGTGTGTTAATAACCAGGCACCCAGACCAACTCACTAGGAATGCAGACCTCTGTCTGTCCCAGAGACTACCTTGTAGAGTGAGGGATGGGCAGGATGAGGGCAAGTGAAAGCACCATGCCTCTTTCCTATGTCTATTGAAGGTATAATTTATTTGTATTAGAGAAGTTGTAGGTTTACAGAAAAAATATCCGGAAAATGCAGAGATCCCATTTTCTCCCCACACTTATTATTATTAATTTTTGAGGAATTATTTTTCTAATTTATTTGGTGCAGTATCCATCATTTTCTGTCTTTATTAGAGAAGTTATGATTTAAAGAAAATTCATGGAAAAAATAGAACTTCCCATATACACCCCTAATCTGGGATATTTGTTACAGTTGGTTAAAGAATATTATACTTGTATTATTAACTATCATCCATAGTTTACATTAGGGTCCATTGTGTGTACAGTCCTATGACTTTATAACATTTTTATTCTGATAGCATATATACAACTTAAAATATCCCATTATAATAACTTCAAATATATAATTCAATGGTGTTAATTACATTCACAGTGTTGTTATACCATCACCACCATCCATTACCAAAACTTTTCCACCACCTGAAACAAAAAGTCTGCACACATTAAGACTTAACTTGACCTTCCCTATGCCCATCCCAGCCTCTGGTAACTTGTATTCTAGTTTCTGAGTCTATGACTTTGCTTATTCTATTCATTTCATGTAAGTGAGATAATACAGTATTTGTCCTTTTATGTCTGGCCTATTTCATTCAACATGATGTCTTCAAGCTTCATCTACGTTATTGCATGTATCAGAATTTCCTTCCTTTTTATAACTGAATAATATGCCATTGTGTACACACCACAATTTGTTTATCCATTCATCCTTTGATGAGCACTTGTCTTACTTACACATTTTGGCAATTGTGAACAATGCTGCTATCAACATTGGTGTGCAAATACCTGTTCAAGTCTTGCTTTCATTTCTTTTGAGTATATACCTTGGGGACAGGGGACACAGATTTCAAGCCCAGCTCAGCCCCAAGCCCCAAAATAGGATGTGGCTCCGTCTTCCTCAGAGAGTTGGTCTGTTTTGTGAAGGCTAGGAAGCCCCTGACCCATCATCATGAGGTTTGCCCTGCCAGCTCCTTAAAAGTCAACTGTTTACAACTTGTAATCTCAATGGGAAATGTGACCGAGTGTACAGAAGGTCCACCCTGGAAGTCTCCACATTCTTGGAGATCTCTCCTGCTCCCACCCACCTTTCTCCAAATAAGAAAATCCCTGGCTTGCCCCACTTGGCCCCTACTGTTCCAGCTCTATTCAAGAGCATCCTTTATGGAGAGAATTTGGTATCTGTATTTTTCTCCAACCTTGGGGGCAGTCCCCTCTCCCCTCAGTCCTCCTCCAGCCCAGGAGCCTCATGGGAAGGACAGTCAGTGGTTTCTCAGTAGGGCATGGCCTCAGGAGATGGTGGGGAGCTCCTTGAGTAGTACCTCCTGACTGAGGGTGTGGAAGGCCAGGTTTCTTCAGACGTTGGTGCTAATGGATCAAGTTACCTCTTCTTGACACATCATTCACGGACCTCCAAGAGCACAGGAGCAGAGGTTCTGTGCTCTGTATCATCTGTATCATCTACTGTCAAAAGTGCTGTAAAAAGATGCACAAACTGAAGTTAAATAGCACAGGAAAGTTTGCCCTCAACATGGTGGATATAGTGGTGGCCGTTCATCACCAGGAAACAGAGACCTCTGTAATATTTGAATTGAAGTTAAGGGGGGAGTTTGATGGCACAGTTACCTTCCATCACCTAGTACTTCCGGCTCGATCGAGTCAGCCCTATCAGCTCCCCATGGCAAGTCCTGCTGCTGTGACCAGCCAGGTCCCGGTCCCCTGTAAACTCTATTCTTCATCCTGGATTGTCTTTCAACCTGACATCATCAGTGCAAGCCAAGGTACCTCTGGAATGTCCAAGGGAAACTTCAGCCTGTAGTGAATCTCTTGCCAGATAAAGAAAGATTGATGGCCTTTCTCCTCCAGAGAAAGGAATGCAAGATGGTTATCCTGTCTGTTCACAGATGTTGAGTGAGTCAGACAGAGTGATGCTGCTTGTGTTAGCCACTGTTTTTGACAAGCTCAGTCATGAGTATGAAAAGTGCTTCAATTCCGAGCAGAGGTATACAGTGGCAGTGGATGCCGGGCACAGCTGAAGCAGTCCACTTCTAAGAAAGCCTGTGTGGACCCAGGCCGTTGTTGACCATTTGGACATGTACACCCATGTCCTCTTGGTGTTGATGGCGAAGAAGCAGATGCCTCATAGACTGGTGATAGCCGTACTGATAGACTATATTTGCTCTTTCATCTATTTTCTGATTGCAGTACAACTTATGTGAACTTGTTATCAAAATACTCGTCTAGCACAACCTCTTTTATATGCTACATCAGTTCCTGTAATACCATGTGCTCAGTGAGTCAAAACCTTTGGCCTGTCTGCTGTTATCCTCAGAAAACTTTTATCCTCCTGCTCACCAGTGATCTATGGACATGTTGAAAAGACTTTCAACAGCAAATGATGAAGTATCACTTCTTTCCAACAACCAAGTGTTAGCTGCTTTAGGGATTATCCAGAGCATTGGTGGCCATGACAACATTTCTGCATGGAAATTTTTAGATGCTGCAAAGCAGACAGAAGACAATGTGCTTTTCTATACTATCTTCCAATTTTTTGAAGAACAAAACCAGCATTTGTGAGGGATAAACATATTATATGTATAAGTACTTAATTAATTATATAAATATAATTATATATGATTAAATTAATATAGGCTTTTATATTAATATATAAACTATAATCATATTTTATACACATATAATTTATGTATATTTATATATGTATATTATATATTTATATTTGTATACATTATATATACATAAATATATAATTATATAGTGAAAAGAAATAAATTTATAATTTATAAAACATAATTATAAATATTCAAATAATAAATTGAAATTGTTTATTATATGATACATTTGTAATTTCATTTTATAAAAGGGTATACATGCATTTATTTATATATAAATATAAAATTTGTATAAATATGCATATTAAGGCATATACATTTATATATGTAATACATAAAATTATATATGATATAATTCATATATATATTTTTTTACAAGATTAATATCTCTAGATTTGTGTAAGTGGCATTTTTTCAGACTCTCTCAAGAGATGAAGATGGCTTAAATTCATGGCTGTTGGTATCAAGCAAGAAAGTGGGAAAGTCCAGAAGTTGTAAAAAAAGACTGTTAAATGCATTTCCAGTCACCACTGTGCTGCAAGGTCACAAACTGGCATATTATACATTAAGAATTACTTTGTCATTATTGTCCCCTTTTTTCAGGGTATTTTGTGTTTTGTTGATTAAACGACTAGAAATGTGCTAAAAAATATACATAACTTACTGTTTTCCAGGGTGGTGGAGGGGATTGGCTGCAAAGGACCCTGTTGGAAATTTTTGGGATGGTGGAAATATATTGAGATTGTGGTGATGGTTCCAGATCTATGCAATTGTCAGAACGCTTCCTACTATACTTTATTATATGTAAGTTATATCTTAATAACCTAACTTCTTAAACGTTCCTAAGGGGAAAAAAAGGGAGTGGATGTAGCTCAAGTGGTTGAGTGCCTACTTCCCATTAATGAGGTCCGGTGTTCATATCCAGTACGTTCTAAAAAAAAAACCAACAACTGTTTTTGCTTCTATGATCTCTAATCTGCTTCTGAAACCCTTGCAGGGATTATTTATTTCATTTATTGTACTCCAATCCCTGAATTTCTGTTCAGTTCCTATTTATAATTTCTATCTCTTTTTGGAAATACTCATTTTGATAAATTATTGTTTTCCTGATATATTTTTATTCTCTCTCTCTGTTTTCCTGTAGTACTTGGATTGTATTGAAGGTCTTTTAAAAGCTTTTGTCTGGTATGTACAAAGAATTCCTCTGAAGGTTTCTGTTGTATTTTCTTGTTCTTTTGGATGGCTTGCCATTCCTGCTTTTGGTTTGACTTGTAATCTGCTTGCACGCTGTACACTTTTATTATTAGATGTCAACACTTGAATTTCTTACCTGTGCTGTCTGTTCTTCAGTGTGTATCCAGTTTGTGATGTGACAGTGATTTCCTTGATTGCTGATAGCTAACAAAACAGCCTAAAGCAAAAATGTCTCTCAAATTATTTTAAGTTCACTGTGTGTTGACTAGTTCCCTCGTTCAGAATTAGGCCTCTTATGAGAAGATCAGCCTGAATCTAAGTTGCTGTGACCCCTCTGTCATTTCTGAGCATGTGTTCTGTCATGGACATGGGGGTGACTGTTATAATTTCTTCCTTTAAATGCATCTGAATGGCCCCTCTATCCCATTGGAATAGACTTTTCTCCTTTCCTTGTGTTCTATTGTACGTCTTGAACCCAGTAATACATCCCCCAGGCTGCTGTAATTGAATTGCTACTAACATTGCTTTAGCTCTTTGAAAACTGCTTTGGCTTGCAGGAAAGTTCTGCGAGGCAAAGTAGAGACAAATTTTTCTGGTTTAGTCCTTCATTCTGCCACCTGATAGCATGGCACTGACATAAAGGATGGCAGTACACACAAAGGGGTAACTCTGCTCCCTCTGATAAAGGCCCAAGGATCCAACTGGGAGTATAGGTCAGTAGCACACAATATAGGAAAGGTGGTAGGAAAGGGAGCAGAGAGGGTGTCATGAGATTCCCTTTGCTTTTGTAAACAATTTTTCCTTGAAAGAGTAATTTCTTTGTTACTGCCCTTTTCTAAAATGTTTCTGGAGCTTGAGGAACATAGCTCTACCAGATGTTACTACATGTTGCAATGTTCTGTGAGATTATAGGTCTCAGAAGCATCCTACAGATATGTTTTTTTTTTTTTAAATTTTTTATTTATTTTTATTGTGGGTAAAAACCAAAATTCTCACAATACATACAAACATTTGCAAAATGATATATAAATATATATGCATATATGTGTGTTTCCTTACAAAAATGTTATTTATATATATATACACATATATTTTAAGAGGTGCTTAGATTACCCAAAATATTACATGGAACCCACTGGGATTCCCATGTTGCCCACCTCCCACACCTCACACCACATCCCACACAAACATGTCCCACAAGTGTGACCCACCACCCTCAATGAACTTACAAATCCTGGAGCCATGCCACCAACCATAGACCACAGTTCACACCGTAGACCACACTCTCTCCCACTCAGTTCTGAGTGGTGTGTGCTGATTTAAAACGGCCTACATCCATTGCCACAACTGTACTCAGGACAACCTCTAACTCCCAAAGAAGCCCCTGTATTTCAACTGCTCATCCCTTCCCTACCCCAAAAGTGTCAAGTGGCCACTGGCTCCACCTCATTGTTATAATTTCTTGCATTGCTAGAATCACCATATGTGAACAAGAGAATACCATCAAGTGCACTCTAGTCCATAGTTCTTCCCCCAATCCTGAGGGGACTGGGATGGTGATGTCCACTCCAACTCCAAGTGAGAGAGGGCTTATATCCCATGGATATGGTGGGTGGGATGATCCTGCCTGCAGATGCAGGCCCTCTCCATTCCCTGGGATGGCCATTGCCCATCGTTGTCTCCTCACAAGGTGACTTGGATGAGTCCATTGAGCTGTAGGGTAGGAGTTGAAGCTCCACCAAGATTTCATGCACACCTGGCACATAGGTAGGCCAGAGGCCCCAGTCTCTGGAAGTATACCTAAAAACTCCAGCATCACATATAGGTTTGAATAGAAAGGACTGTTGAACCATGTGCAGGGAGGACTTATTTCAGTCCAATTCTGTCACTCAGGAGCACAGATTCCAAAATAGAGCCCACTGATAAGACATCAGTCTCTGGGGCTATCCCCCCTTATATAGGCCCTGGGTGTCTCCAGAGCTCTCAGGAACCCCTCTGTGTGGGGTGATAGGCACTTAGATGTTCTATGAGCTCCTACTGAGGTGTGCGTAAGAGTTACCTCTGGGATGACCTCCCGACTCTCTTTGAAGTCTCTTAGCCACTTGAACTCATTTGTCTTTACCATTTCCCCCTTTTATTCAAGGTCTTTTTCCAGTTGTGTTACCAGTTGGCACTTGGTATTAATCCCTCGTTGCCAGGGAGGCTCATCCCCGGGAGTCATGTCCCATGTTGGGGGGAAGGTAATGCAATCATATGCTGAGTTTGGCTTAGAGAGAGGCCACATTTGAGCAACAAGGAGGCTCTCAGGTGGCAACCCTTAGGCACCCCACAACTGCAGGCTAAGTCTCATTTACAAGAGCAAAGACTCACAAGGGTAGTCATCAATTAAAAAAAAAAACACATCAGTGGGTCATCCTATTTTGACAGGCACTGTCCCTACACTCAGAGGACTATTGCTGCTCCCTTGGAGACTGTGGCAGAGCTCTCCAGGCTAGGAATTCAGATTCCCTCATTTATTGTGTGATTATCCACCCATTGTGACCATGCCCCATCCCCCGATCCTTTGAACGATTTAGTATATCTTTCATGTATATTCGGATGAACTAACCCCCATGAAACACCCCCAGACACCCCCCCCCCCAATAATCCCCCGCAGTACGCATTGTAACCCTTCTGTGATCCAAATCCTCCGTGAACATTTAGTCCATAAAATGATCAAATACACTTACTAGGAAAAAGAAACAAGTATGATAAGCTTACATGCAAGAGACAAACATAAGGAGACTCAGGGGGAAAAAAAAAGAGAAGGAAAAAAAACAATCAAACAAAGAACAAAACAAAATAAAATATAATTAGTGGATTGGGACATTCAAAAAATGGGCAAAAAAGCAAAGGAAATGCCTTTAAAAATATATATATATATTCATTTTTTTTCCTTTCTCTTTTCTTTTTTTTTTCTGCCTTTTATCACTGTGTTATGGGATGTCTGGTGTGCCATGGCACCTTCCTCCTCTCAATCCCCATTGTCTCCCAATTTTTCATTTAATTTTCAAAGAAGTTTTAGGTCACAGCAAAGTCACACACGGAGTGCCGGAGACTCCCGGATACCAAACCACCCCCCCTTCCCCACCCCATATTACCCCCCCTTTTTTTTGGTTGTTAGCATTGTTATAACTGTTATACAGATAGCAAAATATAACAACTAAACATTGTCAGTGATTTACAGTATAGTTTACAATTTAGATGATACAGTTTAATAATTTTGATGATATTTACCATGTCCTGTGTCCATTACTGTAAGGTAATGAAAAACCTTCCCCAGTGATCACCAAACAACCCATTAGATCTTGACTGTTCCCTTCCCCCCAGCCACCCAGGGCCCGTGATATCCCCCTCTCCCAACCCATGGAATGTCAAGATTCACAGTTACATGCCCTGGGGATTTGAACCAGCCCTTCCTAATCCACCCACCCCCCAGTGCTGCACCACCAAACCCAGGAAC
The DNA here is from genome assembly GCA_026826555.1 of Tolypeutes matacus. NCBI lineage: Eukaryota > Metazoa > Chordata > Mammalia > Cingulata > Chlamyphoridae > Tolypeutes > Tolypeutes matacus. The sequence goes on along the minus strand of JAKSZT010000092.1, from coordinate 627,743 downwards.
ACCACCACTCATCTGCCCCATCCCCCAACATGCAACCACACTCTATCCCTTTTTTTTTTTTTAAGCTTCAGATTTCCCAATTTATTTAAGTAAAAATAAAACAATATATACATGAACAACCACAATTTTTTGATTCAGCTTGTTCATTTTAATTACTGTCAATACAATATTGGCTAGAAGAAAAGTATTTCGTGAATAACTTTTATTTTATTTTATTTTTTAATTTTTATATTTTTTATTATGGGTAAAAATCAAAATTCTCACAATACATACAAACATTTGCAAAATGATATAAGCCCTCTCTCACACTCTATCCCTTTACCATAGATTATGTCCATATGGGTGATGGCTCAAAGCCTGCTCTTCTCTTACTCTCCTTTGTTAACCTATCTTTCAGACAATGGTTCTCAGAGACTGCTCACTTTCCTCAGTTCAGATCAGTGAGGTCATATACTGTTCATCCTTCAGTGCCTGGCTTGCTTCACTCAACATAAGGTCTTCAAGATTCATCCACGTTATTCCATGTGTTAGCACTTTGTTCCTTCTTACCGCTGAGTAATATTCCATTGTATGTATGTGCCACATTTTGCTTATCCATTCGTCTGTTGATGGGCACCGGGGCTGATTCCAACTTTTGGCAATGGTGAACAATGCCGCTATGAACATTGGTGTGCATATATCTGTTTGTATTTTTGTTTTCAGTTCTTCTGGTTATATACCCAGTAGTGGAATTGCTGGAATATAAGGAAGATCTATTGCTAGTTTTCTGAGGAACCACCAAACTGTCCTCCACAGTGGCTGGACCATACCACAGTCCCACCAGCAGTGGATGAGGGTTCCTATTCCTCCACATCCTCTCCAACATTTAGTGTCTCCTGTTTTTTTAATAGCTGCTATTCTGATGGGTGTAAGATGGTATCTCATTGTAGTTTTGATTTGCATTTCCCTGATAGCAAGTGATGTTGAGCATTTTTTCATGTGCTTTTTAGCCATTTGTATTTCTTCCTTGGAGAAGTGTCTTTTCAGGTCACTTGCCCATTTTTTAAATGGGTTGTTTGTCCTTTTATTTTCAAGGTGTAGGATTTCTTTATATATGCAGGATATTAGGCTCCTATCAGATATATGGTTGCCGAATATTTTTTCCCATTGGGTAGGCTGCCTTTTTATTTTCTTAATCACATCCTTTGAGGTGCAGAAGTTTTTAATTTTGAGGAGATCCCATTTATCAATTTTTTCTCTTGCTGCTCGTGCTTTGGCTGTGAAGTTCATGAAACCGTTTCCTATTACAAGGTCCTGTAGATGCTTCCCTACATTATCTTCCAAGGTTTTTATGGTTTTGGCTCTTATATTTAGATCTTTGATCCATCTTGAGTTGATTTTTTGTATAAGGTGTGAGATGGTATTCTTCTCTCATTCTTTTGGATATGGATATCCAGTTCTCCAAGCACCACTTGTTAAAGAGGCCACTCTCTCCCAACTGAGTGGGCTTCGTGGCCTTGTCAAATATCAGAGAAATTGGTCTGTAATTTTCCTTTCTTGTGGTATCTTTATTTGGTTTTGGTATTAGGATAATGTTGGCATCATAGAATGAGTTAGGTAATATTCCTTCTACTTCTATTTTTTGGAAGAGCTTAAGTAGAATTGGTGTTAGCTCTTTCCGCAATGTTTGATAGAATTCAGCTGTGAAGCCATCTGGTCCTGGACTCTTCTTAGTTGGGAGGTTTTTAATGACTGAGTCTATCTCTTTACTTGTAATTGGACTGTTGAGTTCATCTATTTCTTCTTTCATCAATGTCGGCTGTTTGTGGGTTTCTAGAAACTTGTCCATTTCCTCTAAATTGTCATTCTTGTTGGCATATAATTTTTCAAAGTATCCTCTTATGATACTCTTTATTTCTGTGGGGTCAGTAGTGATATCACCTTGCTCATTCCTTATTTTATGTATTTGCATCTGTTCTCTCTTTTTCTTTGTTAGTCTGGCTAAGGGTTTGTCAATTTTATTGATATTCTCGAAGAATCAGCTTTTGGTTTTGTTTATTGTTTCCGGTGCTTTCTTATTCTCTATTTCATTTAGTTCTGCTCTAATCTTTGTTATTTCCTGCTTTCTACTTCCTTTAGGTTTAATTTGTTGTTGTTTTTCCAATTCCTCCAAGTGTGCAGTTAGGTCTTCAATTTTAGCTCTTTCTTCTTTTTTTATATATGAATTTATGGCTATGAACTTCCCTCTCAGGACTGCTTTCACTGCATCCCATAGGTTTTGATATGTTGTGTTGTCGTTTTCATTAGTTTCAAGGTAGTTACTGATTTCTTTTGAAATTTCCTCTTTGACCCACTGTTTGTCTAAGAGTGTGTTGTTTAATTTCCATACCCTTGTGCCTAACCTGTTTCTCTGGCCCTTAGTGATTTCCAACTTCATTCCGTTGTGGTCAGAGAAATTACTTTGTATAATCTCAGTCTTTCTGAATTCATTGAGTGTGGTTTTGTGGCCTAGCATGTGGTCTATTTTGGAGTATGTTCCATGTGCACTCGAGAAGAATGTAAATCCCGCTGTATTTGGGTGTAGTGTTATGTATATGTCTATTAAGTCCAAATCTTCTAATGTATTGTTGAGTGCCTTAGTTTCTTTATTGATTCTCTGCCCAGATGTTCTATCTAATGATGATAGTGGTGTGTTGAAGTCCCCTGCTATAATTGTAGAGGAATTTATTTCTCCTCTTAGTTTTTCCAGAGTTTGCCGCACATATTTTGAGGCACCTCGATTAGGTGCGTAAATGTTGATGATTGTTCTCTCTTCTTGAGAGATTATTCCTTTTACTAATATGTAGTGTCCATCTTTGTCTCTTACAATAATTTTGCATTTAAAGTCTATTTTGTCTGATATTAGAATAGCTACTCCTGCCCTTTTTTGGCTATTGTTAGCTTGTAAAATGGTTTACCAGCCATTCACTTTCAGCCTCCTTGAATCCCTGGGTCGAAGGTGGGTTTCTTGTAGACAGCATATAGATGGATTATATTTTCTTATCCATTCTGCCAATCTGTGTCTTTTGATTGGTGAATTTAATCCATTAACATTCAGTGTTATTACTCGTAACGAATTTCTTACTTCATCCATTTTTTCTTTGGGTTAATGTATGTCATATGTTGTTTTGTTTCTCTTTTTGACTTTTCAGTTGTTTTTAAACCCTCCTCCAACTCTCTCTCCTTTGTTTTTTCCTTTCAACTTGTAGAGATTCCTTTAGTATTTCTTGAAGTGCTGGTTTCTTCTTGACATACTCTCTTAATTGCTGTTTATCTGTGAATATTTTGAACTCTCCATCATTTTTGAATGCCAATTTTGCTGGATAGAGAATTTGTGGCTGGAAGTTTTTTTCTTTTAGTGTTTTGACTATGTCATACCACTGTCTTTTTGCCTCCATGGTTTCAGCTGAGAAATCAGCACTTAATCTTATTGTGCTTCCCTTGTATGTGATGATTCTCTTTTCTCTTGCTGCCTTGAGTATTTTCTCTTTGTCTTGAGCATTGGACATTTTGACAAGTATATGTCTTGGAGTTGGCCTGTTGGGATTTATAGTATTTGGGGTGCGCTGTGCTTCCTGGATCTGCACATCCATCTCTCTCAATAGAGTTGGGAAGTTTTCAGCCATAACTTCCTTCAACACTCCTTCTGTTCCCTTTCCCTTCTCTTCTCCTTCTGGGATGCCCATAATGCGTATGTTTGTATGTTTTGTATTATTGGTTAATTCCCTGAGACCATGCTGGATTTTTTCTATCTTTTTGTCTATCTGTTCTACAATCTCTTTGATTTCAACTGTATTGTCTTCCATATCACTAATTCTTTCCTCTGCCTGTTCAAATCTGCTGCCGTGTGAGTCCAGCGTCTTTTTCATTTCTTGACTTGTGCCTTTGTTCACCATCATATCCATTACCTTTTTAGGCGTGTTAGCTATTTCTTCAGTATGTTCTCCCAGTGTCTTCTTTATATCCTTAATCTCTTCCTTCAGTTCTTTAAGTTGGTCCATGATATTTGTTTGGATAGCTTTGATTAGTTGTTTGATGTTCTGCATTGTTTCCTGGTTTTTATTTTGTGCATTGGACTGTTCCATGTTTTCCAGTTTCTCAGAGTCATTTGTATTTTTATGTTGCCCTCTGGTCATCATATTATCTTGATGGGTTTGTTCAGTTGATCAGCTTTTCTCTATGCTCTAGAATTTTATTTAGCTGTTGGTTCTGCGTGTGAGTTAAGTTTTCTCTTTGGCACTTTTTCTTCTTATTTTATTTCCTTGCTTCTTTATATGTTTCCTTGAAGGCAAAAGGTTAGGGCCAGAGGAATCAAAAGATGTAAGGAAGGCAGAAGGATAATAGAAATATTGATAAAAGTTAGAAGAGGGGCAAAATGAGACTTAATGAGAGGAATATTTAACTTGTGTAGGCAGTGTAGAGTACTAGGAAAAAATATGGAGTTCCTACAATGGACTGGGAAAACAAATGGAGGAATACATATATAGTGATTTAGAAGGCTAGAATTATGAGGAGGGAGAGAAATAGTAAAGAAAGGTCTGAAAGGAAAAAGTTAATACTAATTAAAAAAAAAAAAAAAAGAAGAAAACAAAATAGATGGAATAGAAATTGACACGCTTAAGTTGTGGGCCTATGAAAAAATGTTGTCTCTAAGAGCCACAACAGAAAACAGAAGGCAGAAAGATGCAGGAAGGATAAGCGATAGTTTGTAATACAGAATCAATATATACAGCGAGTGGGAAATTACTGAAAAAGAAGCCCAGCAAAGAAGCGACAACCTGGCAGCACCTATTTAAAAAAAAAAAAAAAAGAAGGTAAAAGGAAGGGGGGAGGAAAGAGGAAATAATAGCAATAGACCAGAAAGTAACAGAGAGAAACCAAAGATCCACACAGGCATGCAGTCAAACAGAACTAAGGGGGGTCAATGATTCCCCTAGGATCCACGTGGATCCTTCCTGCCTACTTGTGATTATCAATCAATTTCCCCACAGGGTTCTATATGCAGGTCCTGAAGCAGCTTTTAGCTATTAAACTAAATTAAAAAGAATTTATTTTTCATTTGTTGAGGTGACCTCACTTTTTTTTTTTAATTTTTATTTTTTTAGCCAAATGCAGGGCCCAAAATAATTCCTCCTCTAGACCAACCCCCTTACGGAAGGGACCCTAGCTGGGTCCGTGGAAATTAATCAAGCACGTCCCACTTTCCGGACTCCCCAGGTTAGCTGTAGCTTTATTGTTAGTCAGTGAGGAGTGCTAAAGAGGGCGGATTCCGCCCCTTCTGGAACCGAGCTCGAGTGTCACCGGGCTGCTCAGTAAATCAGTTTGAGTGCAGATTCGCGTCTGCTCTCAGCCTAATGCTGCTTCAGGTCAGTTTTCTGCTCCCCAAAGCTATGGGACAGTGCAGGCAGCCAGATTGATGTCTAAAAATAGAAAATACCCTTCCCTGTCTTCCAACAGAACCCTCCCTTTTTTGGGAAGTGTCCCTTCTTCCTGACTCCGCAGCAACCCGGGTCTTATCCCTGGGTGGCTAGGGAAATCAGCTCCGTTCCCCGACCAAAATCCCCCCTCCGGTTCACTGGGTGCTGATTAGCTCGTTTGTTTGTTCACACAAGGTCCAAGGGGCGCCAGGCAGCCAGATACCCAGAAAATAAAACTTTTTCGCCCTGCCCGTGGCTCCAAAAGGCCGTTTTATTTAATTTTATTTTATTTTTCCCTAACCACGGGGCTCAGCCACCTGTGCCAACCTCCACCGGCAGCCTCAAAACTCACGAATCTCCACCGTTCGGTCCACGCCGCCGATCTGCGCACATAGATGTCCCAAGCTTCTCACTCCACGCGTGCACAGCACAGACCCCCGGGCAGGACCCCGTCCACAATTCGCCTTGCTCTGGGAGCTTGCAGTGTGTGCCCTCCTACACTAACGCCATCTTGTCTGCCCTCCCCTACAGATATGTTTTTGAACACTGTGTGGAATAGACCTTTTCCATGGAGTAGAAAATTGAAAAAGTAATGAATATAAGCCCTTCTGTCAATATTTTGCCCATGACTACCTCTCATAATGAATGCCAGCTCTTTGCTTAGTGGTAGAGGTGAGGTTAGTTATGACCGGGCAGCTGAGTTTCTTTCCTCAGCTTAAGGACCAACTCCATGGAAGACCATCTACTCTATTCCATTCAGCTAAGGGAGCCTGTCCAGCATCTCTTAACAATTCCAGTGACTACTTTTTGCTTTCTGGACTGTCATGTAAAAGAGAGGTTAGATGTTCAGTGTTGCTCTGGAAGGCACAGATTCTATTAAAGTGGGATGTTGCCAATACATTATTTTATGATTAAGAAGTTCTTTGCAATAATTCCTGACACTCAACTGAAGAGAAGACTTTTTCAGAATGCAGTGAATGCTCCTCATTTTAGTTATTACAGCAGATGTCCCGTTTCTCAGTTGGGTGCCTTGTCAGGGCCACACTTTTTGGGATTTGGATATAGATCTTTCCCTCCCATGCTTAGGAATTGTTGAGTTATTTAACAACTTGGGGGCATGTTTCTTCAAGTCGAATGACATAGAAGTTGATTGTCATAAGTTAATTCTCTATGGGGCTTTACTCAAGTACTGCAGAGGAATTGGCAGGAGGAAACATTATGATGTGTTAGGACTTGTTTGTTCTTTTGTATGGAATACATTCCCAAAGATACCACTTGGTGGGGCCTCAGCTCCATCAAATGTTTGTTCAAATGTTAACGTCTCAAAAAGGCCTCTTTTGACCACATTACGTAAACACATAAATACATACTCTGATCTCTAATAACATTCAATACACTTTCCACGTGTTATTTTTAATCTATAGTCTTATTGCTTGTCTCAGATGCAATGCATTGTAAGTATAAGGTATTTTTAGAAAAAAAAAAAAAGTAATGTAACTATCCCTGAATAGGATGCCTGAATTGGTATTTTTGTTTGTTATGTTTACTTCCTCTTCTCTAACGCCTAGCAATATACATGGGAAAGGATAATACTCAATATATATGTTCAATAATGAACTCATTCATTGAATGTACGGGAAATTATTAATGCTATTTCAGATTCTTTCTTGATGTGAATCATTACAGAAAATTTGTTTAAATCCAGAGAAGTCAAATTTAGATTTGAGAGCATTGTTGGACTTACTCTGTGCATAACTGTCAATTATCTGGAACTACATGCACAGGAATGAGGCAGTGCCTTGAGGAATGCATAGCAGGATGATGGTTACTGGATCAGCCACATCTGTCCTGTTTCTCCCGTTTGAGTAGAAATCTGACTAAGCAAGCTTGCAGCTGAAAACTTCTAATATCTATGAAAGGAGCACTGCATATATGAGTAAATCAATCAGGCTGGTTATGAGGAAACTCCAGCTTATCAGAATTTATATTGCTGGACTATCCCATAAAGGTAAGAGGAATCCTGAAAGAGAAAGTGTTGCCTGGAAAATATCTCATTAGGAAAACGCTTAAATTGATATGTGTCTAAAAGTCAAGAGATTGATGTTCATGACCTTTCAGAAGGGCCTCTGGCTGAACTGTTGATTTTTTATGGTTTCTTTGAACACCGCCTGACCCAGCATTAACAAACTCGGATTCTTGCTTGGCAGCTCATGATTGGTGCCCTCTGCCTATATAATGACAGTTTCTGAGGGATGGGAGTTAGCATCTGACCTCCACCTCGGATCTCAGATTTCCTGCTTGTGCTCCTGCTCTGCCCTTCACCAAAATGAAGCTCTTGGCAAAGCTGGTACTGGTTGGAGTATTCACAATCCTGATGTGTGGTAGTAAGTAAAGACTGTTATCTCAAATTAAGGTTTGGAGAAAAAATACCTCAAGATGCCCACTGAATTTTGGGTGGGCTATGGGTTAGTGGGCCAAATGCTGATACTTCTTGGTCCCAGGCATATTCCCAGTGTCTATCACTGACCATTCAAATGGAGTTGATTCCACCCATATGCTTTCTTATTTCATTTAGATCCTCTCTCTGCTCACTGTTAATTATTGTATTCTGTGGGAACCCAGCCTAATTGTTGTCAATGTCAGGAAAATCTGCTTTGGAATGTGATCAGGGTTCTTATTTTTAGGAATGAAAATTGTAATTATGTCAGGTTATTTAATGCCTATGTAGGAGTGTATATGATCTGTGAATTTCTTCCTCCTCAACTTGTGGTGCATAGACTAAGAGGTCTTCAATTATGCAAGCTTATTTTTCTGTGTCCTTTTCTCCCTGGTCATTATCACAAATCTGATGTCATGCTTTTACTCTTCCAGAGCACACAGCAGCTGCTCCATCTTGGACTGGTGAGTCTCCACTTGCACTCCATCTCCTTCCTGGAGGGACTGTTTTTCATCCCCCACCTCCTTTCAAAATGTCTCTATGTGAGGGAATTTTCAAGTCATAATGAATCACCTGGAAAAGTGTTTGAGTTTAGAATACCTTCTTATTTCCTCATATTTCATTGTTGATCATGAAATATCTGAAATGGATTTATTTGAATTGTGAAGTAGTCATTTATTCTTTTCCAGCAGAAAGGAAAGCAGTATGTGGCAAGTCATTCTGATATGAGAATTTTATGAGATGCACATACTATCTTTTTGTCACCATACTTTGGAGAGTTTAAAAGAGAGTTATTGTACAGATTTAAGTCAGTTAGTCTCAGCATGAAAGAAGAGGGTGTAATGCCTGATGGTGACATAGAGTTGTGGATAATGAAATGGGCATTAAGACCCATGGGAGGACGAGGTGGAACAGGGCATCAGAAAGAAACAGGACCCTATATTTTGTTCCTTTTATTTGTATGTATGCCTTATTTTTAGGCTGAAGTTTGTTTCTTCTCTGTGATCTAAAACCCAAGTCAGTGGACCAGACACTGTTCATTCTTTTCTTACATCCAAAGTGTCCTGTGCCTTGAGTGTGAGTGTACTTAATTTTATGTAGAGCTCTTGCCAAAATTATGAGACTCTTCTGTGAAGATGTGTAGCTTGGGGGCTTTTGTCCTAGAGGCATAATTTCTCTGACTCCAGTCAGATCTCACACACTGTGTCATTAGTGCTACCTGTCAGGTGGGGTCCAGTTTAAATATATTTTTTCAACTGAATAAGACCTGAGACAGAATTGCTGGAGTGTGGTATGGAGGCAGAGTAACCCAGTAATTGAACGTTGTAGTGAAATTCCTTGTTTATCAGTAGCTCTTTTGTTAGGTAAAATGAAAAAGAATTCTATGACTTACTCAAGTACCCTTTGAACATCAGATGTTGTCAGAGAATTTCATTTTTGTTATTGCAAGGATAGTATCAAATTTTCCCAGTCTGTCTAATGCATCTCATAATTATTGTTGTAGAGACAGAATCTAGGTCAGTATAAATGGTCAGAGAAACATAACTTTGTATAGGTCAGGACCTTGGGGAAAAGGCTTTGTTGCAATGAAAAAGGAGATAGTATTAATCTAATCTGAGATTGTTCTGCTAGATAAAATGTTTTGATATTTATATATATGTGTGTGTGTGTGTATAGATTGATATAATGACAATTAACTCAAGCATAGGAAAGCAATACACAGACACATTTATTTATTTTATTAAAATTTGTTAATATTTGGGAGAATATGAAATAAGCAAAAGATTTTCTACAAACACTGTTCCAACTGCTGCATCATAATCCTTCATGATATACATGCATATAAATAGAAGCTCACCAAACCGGGGGACAAACCAACTTTCTTGGCCCATGTCCAGCCAGAATCCAGATTGGATGCTATATATATATAGTTTAATAAGTGTGTACTATCAATTACAGTGGGAAACAAGAATAATATAATCAGTCAAAATATTAAATCGATATTCATCAGAGTCACAAAATGACAGAAAAATAGGACAGTCTTACATAAAAACTCACCAACATCTAGCTCTCGGCTGGGAAGTCCTGAATCAGCAGCTGATACCAGAGTCTTGATTGAAAACACCTGTGCAGAGCATCCTGTCCCAGGGTGGGACTTCAGCTGGCCTGACCAGGGACCATCCCTTTTATTGAACTCATAATCAATGAACTCCATACTATAGATGCCAACTTGTGAGCACTGTGTCATTCCTGAGGAAGTGGCCAGCCTCCTCAAAAAGGAACACAACACCCCCCAGGCAGTACATTTCAAGCTTTTTGTGTCAGTCCCTGAGAAAGTGGTGAGCCTTCCCAGGGAGGAGCACAACAAACCCGGAATGCTCCCTATCTGTTTTTATTTGTTATAAAACATTCCCCAATGTGCCCACTGTTCTAGTTCTCATCATTCCTCCTAAAATATGAAAAGTGCTGACTAGCAAGGCATTTGTTTTCTGATTCACAAAGTGTCCTGCATGATATTTCACTTCTAGGTTTGAGCATGCCTTACTAAAGTTTTTCCCAATTCAGAGAAACAGGTTATTCTTAATATTTATACACCTAATCTTTTTTCTACTCTCCTGTAGAATTTCTCCCTCCATAAACACTCCTGCATTTTGTAGTGGAAAATATTCAGTCATGAGCTATTCTGTGGGAGGATTCCAGAACACAGTGCTTGGCATGCTCTTTCTGCCTCTGGGTAGGATTCCCTGAGATTGTGGCAACTAGGTGTTTGGAACTTCTGTCCTCATCCTTAAGATATTGAGGATGCCTTCTGTCCTATCAGTCTTGATGTCATAGAGACAAACCTCAGATATTTGCTCTCCCAGCACTTTCAGGGCTAGGTTGGGAAAAACAATAAGGAAAAGGCCAGGACAAGGGCAAGTTGAAGGTTTAGAGAGTTGATGATAGCTTTGCTGAGAACAATTTAGACTGAAGAATGTAGGTCCAGGCATGTGTGGGGGAAGTTTTGTTCCTTAAGAAAGAATGAGTTTCTTGCAGTATCTGCAAGCCGCAAGCCTTGCCATGGCCTTGCCTGCGTGGCATAACCCCCTCCCCCGTTCCCCCCTTTCTTCCCTCTCTCTCTCTTCCGTGTCCCTTCTCACCAATCAGAGCTCTCGCCCCAGT
>JAKSZT010000092.1:596513-616699 GCA_026826555.1 Tolypeutes matacus | reverse complement strand
TTGCTGCCTCCTAATGATGCTGGGTGAGCCCAAAGACGGGTAAGAGCTATAAATGCCTCAGCCGGCTATGACCTAAGACAGGCCCAGCTCCCTATCAATTGGCCTAAAAAGAAAAAAGGGTGGAGATGCAGTATCTGCAAGCCGCAAGCCTTGCCATGGCCTTGCCTGTGCGGCATAACCCCCTCCCCCGTTCCCCCCTTTCTTCCCTCTCTCTTCCGTGTCCCTTCTCACCAATCAGAGCTCTCGCCCCAGTTATTGCCTTATTTGGACAGCCTTGCTTCACCCCCAATTCTGCCCCCTTTTCCCTAGCAACTACCAGCCACCCAATAGTGATCGCCGCCCCTAGCTGGAGAACCGCCCCGCTGCCTGCACTATATATATACCTTACACCCCCCAATAAAGCTCTCTTTTTTCCCTCCGCACTCAGAGGACTTGAGTTTTTCTTCCATACGCGGTCATCACCAGATACCCCCCACACCCGAGCCGAGGAGACCAGAGAGCTCTAACTTAGCGCCGCTCCCTGAGAACCTCCTCACCCTCGCCGTTTTCGGAGTGCACGCCGATCGGCATAAGTTTTGCCTGTGTTGCCCCCGGGCCCCCACCGGGCTAGCCGTACCCTCTGCCCGGGAAACCAGCGACAGTTTCTCACCTGGAACTTTTCTTTCTACTTTTAGCTGACCCTGCACAAACCACCAATGCAACTCTGTTTACCGGCTGTACTGCCTCCACTACCACTGCTGCTCCCACAACCACTACTTTCACCAAGACCAGAGGTGCTACTAACGTGCAATTGGGTAAGAGTCCCCTGTTCCAAAGTTTCCTGTATCTGACTCTGGAATATTTAGGTTCTCTCATTTAAGTCTAGAACGTTTTGATGTGGGATAGTCTTGGAGAATAAGAAATAATGATAAAAACCCTGTTTTCTTTTTATCACTTTTTGATTCCTTGTGGTTTTCCAAAGCTGGTTAGTAGATGTGACAGAAGAGCGACCTAAAGCTTGCATCCTGCTGGCTCCCATTTACTTGCATGGCTCTTTAAATATTGGCATGTGAGTAGGGATAATTTTTCTTCAGTAGCAAAGTCCACAAATAATGCAATGATGTGTAAAGGTAGTGTGTGAGTTAACCCTAATCATCATTTCTTTTAGACTTCAGAAAAATTTAATAAAGAAAAATAGCTTTATATTGGTTCCCCCATGGGTGAAATTGTTTGAATGTTCTTAAGGGTGTTTCTGGCAATTTTAAATTCATGGAGTGTCAGTACAGTCTTCCCATTGTAAATTTATCCTTCCCCTTAACTTCCATATCCATCACTACAAAATTTGTTGAATTAAATATATATCAGGATTATGCTATAGTTTATACATATGAAATGTAATTTTAATGTTACAGCCCTTCTCTGAAGTGAAAATTACAAGATAAAGAAATAAAGTACTAGAAACTTGTCTTTGAATATATGGGATAGAAGGAAAGGGGCTTGGTATTCAATTCATGCACTCTTAGTTTCCAAGTGGCTCTTCCAAACAGTGATTTGAAGTATAACAGTATCTGGATGCTTGCTTGTCACCTGGTACCTGGAACTGAACTGAGCAGCCCATGGCAGACAGGTTGGCCTCTTTTGCCTTCTCAGAAGAAGGGTGGATTGCTTTCTGTTATACTGCATAAAATATGAATAATTGCTGCATTCATTTTCTTACTTCAGCATTCAGCCAGACTAGGTACTTATCCTTTACACTATCTTCTAAATTTTTGGACATAATTTGATCATAGAGGATCTTTCCTATAATCTCAATTCTAGGAACCTAACCCCAATTCCCTTTGACTCCATTGAATTAGTGGCATTTGACACTTGTTACTCCCATGTAAATGCTATGGAAACAAGCTTCTGATTCTTTTCTTGTCACCCTCTTGACGATATGTTTCTTATTTTCCAGATATATCAACATGGGTTTAGACTTTTTCTTTCACATTTTTCTGATATGGAATCATCCACATGCTTAGACTGGACCAATCACAATTTCTCCAGCTGGACTGGAATGCGCCCTCCTTTTATTTCATCTGATTGCCTACCTTGCCCCCAACATCTCTTCCATTCTCAACCAGCTTATCAGCCTTCAAATAAAGAATAATCATGAGAAGCAATTAAATTGGATGTTAATCATTTTTGAAATAGTAGAAAAAAAAAAAGAAAACAAGCATGGTTGCAGTTATTCTTTCGGAAGTTGCAGTAAACACAGAGATTCCATGGAAAATTCAGTAATATGGGGAACATAACAGTTTTATGGTTATAAAAGTTTTGGTATTTGTGATGATTAGGATTATGTGTGAACTTGGTTTGCCTGTAGTCCTCAGTTATCAGACTGTAATCTAGGTGCTGCTCTGATGGGATTTTGTAGATATGGATTAAGCCCAATTGTCAGAATCTCATTACCTCCCAGATCTGTGGATTAAGAGACATGGTAAGAAAGGCCCTGTGCAACCATGAGAACTGCTTCTCTCTAAGTGAGTAGTGAAGAAAAGGAAGACCACATTCCTGGGGTGATTAGAGATATTAATGTGACCATTAAGGGCTTGAAGAATATTCAGATAATGATTCTCAACATATTCCCTTTCATTTCACCTTTCTGTCCTGTGCAGACAAATGGTGGTTCTTGGTTAATTCTTGTGAACTTTCCTAAAGCTTATCAGGTCAGGTTACTGCATTTGCAGCTTTTATTACATATATGAATGTGTTGATTAAGCCAAATATCACATTCCCAACTATCTAGTATGCAGCTGTTGATTAAGCAAATGCTGTGTTTTTTTTTTTTCCAGATTGTGTGACCAAACACCACAAAGCTTACAGCTTCTGGCTTATAAAGTCATATATGCCATCACTCTCTTACATTAGCTGTATATCAATTCTTTAACTCACTAACATAATCATCTTCATAAGTTACCTTATTGCCTATTTGTTCCACAAGACATCATGCTAGTCATTTCACTGATGTTATTATGCTGATATTATCTAATGAGTAATAATTAGAACTACTTGAGACATGTTTGAAACATATTTGTGTGTTAGGGGGTGGAAAACAAATTCAACAAAAGTCCGGGACACTTTGCCTCAGTGAAATTTCTAAGGCCCCATGGCGTGGGTCATGTTGAGATGTCCTTTCTAAGATGATGGATAAGTGGTTGCATCCAGCCCCTCCTAAAACCAAAAAGAGTTACCAAATCTGGTCGGTGTCTATAGATTTTTGAGGTAACATATTCCTCATTTGGCTTTGGACTCTAGGCCATTTTCCAAATGACCCAAAACTGCTAGTTTTGAGTGGGGCTCAGAGGAGAGGGCTCTGGAGCAAGTTTGTGCTGACATGAAGCTGCTCTGCCCCTTGGGGCATTTTGTCCGTTATAACCAGTGGTGCTTGATGTGCCTCTGGGACATAGAGGGAGGCTATTTGGCACCCCTGGTATGCCTCTGTAGGTGAGTAATAGAGCACTTAGGTGTTTGGATTGGAACATAATATCCATTGTGCAAAACTATCTCCTTTAGGGAAACAGCTTTTGGCTGATATTGGGCTTTAGTAGAGACCAAATACTTAACTAAGGATGAAAAAGTTACATGACCTGAATTGTCCCTCATGACCTGGATGCTTTCTGAAGACACGAAGCAACAAAGTGGGTATGCACTGAAGAACTCCATTATCAAACATAGTTCATGAGTATGAGATTGGGCTTGAGCAGGACCGAAGGCCCATACAGGTTATATGAGAAAATGGCCCAACATACTATGGCTCCCACTCTTGCTATTTGTCTTCATTCTCCCAGGGAATGGTTTCATGGGAAGTTACCTATAACACGTTTTCAATCTTATTCCTTGCACTGAATCTGTTATTATGTGTCTCTCACTAGTTTCATTTCTCTGGTGACAACTTAAAGAGACATTACCCATGCTATAAGTCTGATAACACTTTTTTCTTGACTAATTATTCCCTTTTTCTCTCCAACTATCAATTAACCACCTGTAAGGTGTCTGGAATTATGACAACAACAAGTGCATTCAAGCACAGCATAACCCGTTCCGTGAGGCAGGTTTCAGATGCAGGTTCTATCCTTCAAGGGGATATCAAAGGTGACATAGGTTTTAATTTACCTCTCCATGGGAAATCTTTATAACAGGTAGAATATGACTAGAAATAGACTATTGATTTAGGTTCACGTGAATCTAATTAGATAATCTCTATGTGTCAGATTGTATTCTCATAGCTGGCAAGATAAGCTTTCAGGCTCATTAATCTTTACCTAATTTTTACAGCACCTCTTGGCAAGAAAAATAGGGGGAAAAGATTTTGATACCAGGTGCTACCTACCCATCATGGGAAAAATTAATATTGTCTCAGGCCATAAACTTTTCTTTTCTATTCATCACCTTGGAATATAATGCACAAATAAAGCCCATTGCAGGGTGAACAGATTACAATATTTCTTGCAAGACACACTCTAGCTGCAAAGCAGTATAACTTCTTTGTTGAGTGACTAGTATGTTCTTACTCTGAGAATTTTGCATCTGAAAACTTAGAGTATTAAAAAATTTGGTGCTTGTAATTAAATCAGTAGGAAAGAATCATCCAAGTCTGATTTTTTTATTCTGGTAACCTATATACTACTCAAAATTTTAATTTTAATTGTCCACTTCAGTGGCATAAATTCCATTCACATATTGTGCTACTATCATCACCATAGTATTCTCAAAAATTTTTTTATGTTCTGAAAGAGAAGTCTGCATCTATTAAAAGATAATTTTTCTTCCTGCTCCTGGTGACTCCTAATGTACTTCCTGTCATGATTAATTTGCTTATATTAGATATATTATTAAAAGGGAATTAAATAAAATTGTCTGTCTATTTTGCTCAACACAATGCTGTCAAGAGTGATAATTTTGTAACATGTAGCAGAACTTCATTCCTTTTTATGTCTGACTGATAAACCATTGTATGTATCTATCTTCATCTGTCCATGAACACTTGTGTTGTTCTGCTTTTTGAGAATTGCGAATTAATGCTGCAATGAACATTGTTGTACAAGTATCTGTTTGAGTCCATTTTCACGATTATTTTGAGAATAAATCTAGAAATGTAATTGCTAAGTCATGTGTTTATTCTATGTTTAAGTTTGATGAACAGCTAAACTGTTTTCCCTTGTGTGCTTCATTATTTTAAAATCGCACTAAAATTCGCAAGTTCCAATTTCTCTGCATCCCCTTCCACAAATTATTCTCCACTTAAAAAATAATGGCCATCCTTTTGGGGGTGAAGTAGAATTGCGTTGCTGTTTTAATGTTCATTTCCTTGATGACTAATCATGTATAGAACAGCTTATTGGTGATTTGTATGTGTTCTTTGGAAAAAATCTGTTTGTGGCATTTACTTATTTTTAAATTTGTTTACTTTATTTGTTGTTGATTTTTATCAATTCTTTTTTTTGAGGTACCTGAGCAGGGATTGAAACTGGGACCTTATATGTGAGAAGCCCGTGCTCAACCACTGAGCCATATCAGCTCCCTTGAGTTGGTTTTATTTGTTTGTTTGCTTTTTGTTTGTTTATTTGTTTTTAGGAGGCACTGAGACCTGAGCCTGGGATCTCCTACATGGGATGCAGGTGCTCAATCGCTTAAGCCACATCTGCTCACACCTATCAATTCTCTATATTTTCTGGATATTAAACCTTTATCAGATATATGGTTTCCAAAGATTTTATTCCATTTGGTTGTTTGTCCTTTCAATTTCCCAATATGTCCTTTCAGTCTTAAATCTTTTTTTTTTTAGGGCAGTAAAAAGAATTTATTTGGGAAATGGTGTAAAAAACAGAGTTTGCTGAGATATGGGAGAGAAAGATGGAAATACACAGCAAGATTTGGTGTGGGCCTCTCTAGGCAGAGAAAGCCTCAGTCTTAAACTTTTAATTTTAATGAACTCCATTTTATCTATATTTTCTTCTGTTGCTTGTACTTTTGAAGTCATATCCAAGAAATCATTGTCAAATCGATGATGATATGCATTTTACTCAAAAATTTCTAGAAAGTGATTTATGCTTTTAGCATTTAATTCTTTAGTATTTGATACATTTTTAGTTAATTTTTCTATGTGCATTGATGTAGGGTTTGAATGTCATTCTTTTGCATGAGGATATCCAGTGTTCTCAGCACCATTTGTTGAATAGACTTTTCTTTCCCCATTTTGAATATGGCACACTAATTTAAAGACTGGACAAAAGATGTGTGCATTCATTTATGGACTTTCAATTCGTTTCCATAGATGTGCCTAATTTATACCAGCAAAACATCTTGTGACAACAGTAGCTATGTAGAAAACTCCGGCTTTGTTTTCTTTTTCAAGATTTATTTGGCTCTTTAGGTCCTTGCAATTCCACATGAAACAGAGGATCAGCTTTTCTATTCTGCAATGATTCCTGAAATTTGATAGGAATTGCATAGAACCTGTTGATGTTTTTGAGTAATATGAGTCTTCACAATATTTAGTCTTCAAATCCAAGAATAGGGAATATTCTTCCATTTATTTAGTTCTTCTTTAATTTCTTTCAGCAATGTTTTGTAGTTTCCATGTAAACGTGCTTTACCCTCAGTTAAATTTATTCCTGGATCTTTGATTCTTTAGGTTCTATTGGAAATGGAACTATTTTCTTGATTTCCACTTCAGATTGTTCATTGCTAGACCACCACTCGTTTCCTGTCTATTGATAATGTGTCTGGCCATTTTACTGAAGTTGTTATATTCATTCTTGGAGTTCTTTTGTGGACTTCTCAGAATTTTCTACATATAGGATCGTGTCATTTGAAGTTAGGGAATATATTATTTCTTACTTTATAATTTGGATTCCCTTTATTTCTTTTCCATGCTTAAATACTCTGGCTAGACTTTCCAGTATAATGGTAAATAAGAATGATGACAGTGACTTCTTTTGTTTGTTCTTCATTTAGGAGGAAATCTTTCAGTCTTTCACTATCAAGACAGATGTTCATTGTGAAGGGTTCTATATATATCTACAGGTCTAGTTGCTTTATACTATCCTTCAAATCTTCTATTTCCTTTTTTTTTTTCAGTCTAGATGTTTTATCATTACTGAAAGCGATGTATTGATATACAGTTATCAATTCAACAAGAACATATAAAATTAATAACTATACATTCACCAAACAACAGAGACCCAAGCTATATGACAAATATATTGACAGATTTCAAAGGACAATCATACGGTTCTACATTAATAGTAGGGGGTTTCAATACATCATTTTCTTTAATGATAAAACATCTAGAAAAGACTGTGCTTTGTTACCTTAAAACTCCCCTAATAATTTACAAAGTTTCCAATTTATCCACAGCCATATCTACAATTATTCTTTATTTTTTATATAATGGCCATACTAGTGGATGTGAAGTCATATCACATTGCTGTTTTGATTTGCAATCTTTTGATAAAGATGTAAGGGCCATTACATCATGTGTAAGGGCCATTAGTATATATTCATTGGAAAAAATCTATATAAGTCCTTACTAATTTTTTAATTCATTCTTTTTTGTTGTTGTTGTTGAGTCATAGCAGTTCTTTATTTATTCTGGGTATTAAACTATTGTCAGATTTAAGGTTTCCAAAGATTTTATAACATTATATTGATTTTCTCTTCATTTCCCTTATTTGCCTTTTCATGCACAAACCATAAAACTTTCAGGAATTCCTTTTTAACTCTATTTTCTTATATTGTTTTTGCTTTTGGAGTCATATCTAAGAAGTCATTTTCAGGTTGAAGTTAATGAGTGTTTCCCCTATAGTTTCCTGAAAGAGTTTTATGTTTGTAGTTCTTATGCTTAAGTAGTTGATCCGTTCATAGTTAAGTTTTGTATATGGCTTGTGGTGAGAGTCCATTTCATGAATAACTTAAATATAGAATGAATACATGACCCAGAAATTAGACTTCTAGGCATCTATCTAAAATAATTGAAAGCAGGGACTCAATCAGATACTTGTAACCAGTGTTCATTACAGCATTTTTCACAGTTACTGAAGGTGGAAAGAACAAAAGTGTTAGACAACATCTGACTGGATATACATTCTATGAATTAGTAATCAGCCATAAAAAAGTAATGTAGTTCTAATAGATGTTAAAAAATGATGAACCTTGACAGTATTGCATTTAGCGAAATAATCCAGACACAAAAATACAAGTTGTATGATGCCACTTAAATAATATATTTAAAACAAGCAAATTAATAGAGACAGAAGGTAGATTAGGATTTACCAGAGACTGGATGAATGAGTTACTGCGTAACAGGTATAAAGTTTCTATTTAGGATCATGAAAAAAGTCTTGGTCCTCATTGGTGGTGATAGCAACACAAACTTGTGAATGTAATTTACATAAAATTTGTGTTATATGTATGTTGACCTCAAAAGAAAAACAAGGTGGGATGATTCATTCTCATTGATATAGCATCAAACACCAAATACTCTGATACTCTAAGATTTCAAATGTGTAATATATCACAGAGTAAAAACAGAGTAGTCCATTGACAAAGAAGTTTTTATAATATTTTACAATGGCAAGGTGTCTCAGAAAGTTGTTCCCTGTTAACCTTGGAACAGTCTCTATCTGTGCCTTATGTTCCAGATGATAAATAGAAAGGAAGAGTTTACAGCCTGAGCTAATATTTATTTTCTGGCAAGGATGGGTAGGTAGTAGTCCTGGCATCAAAGTCTCTTTTCCTTATATTTTTTGCCAAAGGTGTTTTGAACATTAGGCTCAGATTTATGAGTATAAAAGACTATCTCTCCAAATGTGACAAATGAGGTGGACATTGAATGAGATTCTCAAATCAGATTCACATAGGTCCTGTATCAGTGTTCAGTCGTTTTTCACATTCTATGTAGTATCAACACTTCATATGAAGAGGTAAAAGAACGCCTATTTCACTTCCTATGTACCTTTGAGGAACAAAATTACTTCTAAAATCTGTCTCATGGAACAGGATGTCCTTTCCTTGAATGAACTTGTAACATGGCATAGTAGTAGGCAATGAACAGATGGTTATTTTACCATAGAAGAAAAAACAGAATAATTAGTCTGGGGAAAAAAAGTGCTACCAGACTTATAGCATGAGTACTGTATCAGTCAAGTTTCTATGAGAGAAGCAGAATTAGTAGGTGAGGCATATTAAGGCATCCCTGATGACAGGAGAAGTGAAAGGGAACAGAAGGATATAATGGCTGAGAATTTCCCAACCCAATTGAAAGAGATGAATGTACATGCCCAGTAAGCATAGTGCACCCCAAACAGTATAAATCCCAACATGCCTACTCCAAGTCATATACTTGTCAAAATGTGCAATGTTCAAGTCAAAGAGAAAATACTCAAGACAGCAAGAGAAAAGAGAACCATTACATACAGGGAAAATTCAATAAGATTAAGTGCTGATTTCTCCTCTGAAACCATGGAGGCAAGACAGCAGTGGTATGACATAGTCAAGGTACTAGAAGAAAAAAAAAATTCCAGCCAAGAATTCTCTATCCAGCAAAGCTGGCATTCAAAAATGATGGAGAGTACAAAATATTCACAGAGAAACAGAAATTAAGAGAGTATGCCAATAAGAAACCTGCCGTTTAAGAAACACTAAAGGGAGTTCTGCATGTTGAAAGGAAAAACAGGAGAAAGAGAGTTGGAGGAGAGTGTAAGAACAACTAAAAAGACAAAAAGAGAAATAAAAACATCATATGACATACATAAACTCAAAGAAAATATGGCTGATGTAAGAAATTCCTTGAGAGTAATACCACTGAATGTTAATGGATTAAACGCACCAGTCAAGAGACACAGATTGGCAGAATGGATAAGGAAATATGACCCATCTATATACTGTCTACACAAACCCACCTTAGACCCAGGGATTCAAGGAGGCTGAAAGTGAATGGCTGTAAAATAGTTTTACAAGCAAACAACAACCAAAAAAGGGTGGGAGTAGCTATACTAATATCAGACAAAATAGACCTTAAATGCAAAACTATTTAAGAGACAAAGATGGACACTATATATTAGTAAAGGGATAATCTCTAAATAAGAGAGAACAATCATAAACATTTATGCCCCTAATTAGGGTGCCTCAAAATACATGAGGCAAACACTGGAAAAACTAAGCGGAGAAATAAATGCCTCTACAATTATAGTGGGGGACTTTAATACAACATTATCACCATTAGAACATCTAGACAGAGAATCAATAAAGAAACAAAGACTCTGAACAATACATTAGAGGATCTGGATCTAATAGACATATACAGAACACTACACCCAAATACAGTGGGATATACATTCTTCTCAAGTGCACATGGATCATATTCCAAGATAGACCAATGCTAGGCCACAGAAAACATGTCAATGAATTCAGAAAGATTGAGATTATACAAAGTAATTTCTCTGGCCACAATGGAATGAAATTGGAAATTACTAAGGGTCAGAGAACCAGATTAGGCATAAAGATATGGAAGTTAAACAACACACTCTTAGACAAACAGTGGGTCAAGGAAGAAATCTCAAAAGAAAACAGTAAATACCTTGAAACTAATGAAAATGACAACACCACATATCAAAACCTATGGGATGCAGCCAAAGCTGTATTGAGAGGGAAATTCATAGCCTTAAATGCATATATCAAAAAAGAAGAAAGAGCTAAAATTGAAGATGTAACTGCACACCTGGAGGAAATGGAAAAACAAAAACAAAGTATCCCCAAAGGAAGTGGAAAAAGGGATATAACAAAGATTAGAGCAGAACTAAATGAAATAGAAAATAAGAAAGCACTAGACAAAATAAACAAAACCAAAAGCTGGCTCTTCAAGATCAATAAAATTGAAAAACCCTTAGCCATGCTAACAAAGAAAAAGAGAGAGCAGATGCAAATACACAAAATAAGAAATGAGGAAGAGGATATCACACTGACCCCACAGAAATAAAGAGTAACATAAAAGGATACTTTGAAAAATTATATGTCAACAAGAATGATAATTTAGAGGAAATGGACAAAGTCCTACAAACCCACAAGCAGCCTACATTGACAAAAGAAGAAACTGATGAACTCAACAGTCCTGTTACAAGTAAAGAGATAGGATCCCTCAGCAAAAACCTCCCAACTACGAATAGCCCAGGACCAGATGGCTTCACAGGTGAATTCTACCAAACATTCCAGAAAGAGTTAACACCAATCATGCTTAAGCTCTTCCAAAAAATAGAAGTAGAAGGAACATTGTCTAACTCATTCTATGATGCCAACATTACCCTAATACCAAAGCCAAACACAGATGCCACCAGAAAGGAAAATTACAGACTAATCTCTCTAATGAACCTAGATGCTAAGATTCTCAAAAAAATAATTGCTAATCACATTCAACAACATATCAAATGAATTATACACCATGACCATGTGGGTTTCATCCCAGTATGCAAGGATGGTTTAAAATAAGAAAATCAATCAATGTAATACACCACATAAACAGATTGAAAGAAAAAAATCACATGATCATCTCTATAGATGCAGGAAAAGCATTCAACAAAATACAGAACTCTTTCCTGATAAAAACACTGCAAAAGACAGCAATAGAAGGAAACTTTCTGAACATGATAAAGGGTATATATGAAAAACCCAGAGTCAACATCATCTTCAATGGTGAAATCCTCAAAGCTTTCCCTCTAAGATTGGGAACAAGACAAGGATGCCCACTATCACTGCTCCAATTTAACATTGTCTCAGAAGTACTTGCTTGAGCATTGAGGCAAGAAAAAGATATAAAAGGCATCCAATTTCGAAAGGAAGAAGTAAAAATTTCACTATTTGCAGGTGACATGATCCTATACATAGAAAGCCCTGAGAAATCTACAACAAAGTTTCTAGAACTTATAAAGGAGTTCAGTGAAGTCGCAGGCTATAAAATCAATGCTCAAAAATCAGTAGCATTTCTGTACACCTATAACAAGCAATCTGAGGAGGAAATCAAGAAAAAATGCCATTTAAATAGTAACTAAAAGTATCAAATATCTAGGAATAAATTTAACTAAAGATATAAAGGACTTATATACAGAAAACTACACAACACTGTTAAAGGAAATCAAAGAAGACTTAAATAAATGGAAGAATATTCCCTGTTCATGAATAGGAAGACTAAACATCATTAAGATGTCTATCCTATCCAAACTAATCTACAGATTTAATGCAATCTTAATAAAATCTTAATCAACACTGTATTTTTTAATGAATTGGAATAATTAATGACCAAATTTATTTGGAAGGGTAAGAGTTCCCGAATTGCCAAAGACATATTGAAAAAGAAAAATGAAGTTGGAGGTATCACACTACCTGACTTTAAAACATACTACTAAACTACAGTGGTCAAAACTGCATGGTATTGGCACAAGGGGAGACATATTGACCAATGGAACCAAATTGAGAGATCCGATATAGATCCTCGCATATACAGTCATCTGATATTCAACAAGGCCACCAAGTCCACTCTGTTGGGAGAGAAGAGCCTCTTCAACAAATGGTGCTTGGAGAACTGGATATCGATATCCAAAAGAATGAGAGAGAACACCATCTCACACGATATACAAAAATCAACTCAAGATGGGTCAGAGATCTAAATATAAGAGCCAAGACCATAAAGACCTTGGAAGATAATGCAGGGAAGCATCTACAGGATCTTGTAATAGGAAATGGTTTCATGAACTTCATACCCAAAGCATGAGCAGCAAAAGAAAAAATAGATAAATGGGATCTCCTCAAAATTAAAAACTTTTGCACCTCAAAGGATGTTATCAAGAAAATAAAAAAGCGACCTACCCAATGGGAGAAAATATTTGGCAACCATATATCTGATAGTAGCCTAATATCCAGCATATATAAAGAAATCCTACACCTCGAAAATAAAAAGACAAACAACTCATTTAAAAAATGGTCAAGCAACCTGAAAAGATACTTCTCCAAGGAAGAAATACAAATGGCTAAAAAACACATGAAAAGATGCTCGACATCCCTAGCTATTAAGGAAATACAAATCAAAACTACAAGGAGATACCATCTTACACCCATTAGAATGGCAGCTAATAAAAAATAGCAGACTATAAGTTTTGGGGAAGATGTAGAGGAATGGGAACCCTCATCCACTGCTGGTGGGATTGTAGAATGTCCAGCCACTATGGAGGACAGTTTGGCGGTTCCTCACAAAACTAACTATAGAACTTCCATATGATCCAGTAATTCCACTGCTGGGTATATAACCTGAAAAATTGAAAGCAAAGACACAAACAGATATATGCACACCAATGTTTGTAGCGGCATTGTTCACTATTGCCAAAAGTTGGAATCAACCCAGGTGCCCATCAACAGATGACTGGATTAACAAAATGTGGTACATACATACAATAGAATATTACTCAGCTGTGAGAAAGAATAAAGTGCTAAAACACAGGATAACATGGATGAATCTTGATGATCTTATGTTGAGTGAAGGAAGCCAGGCATTGAAGAATGAACAGTACATGACCTCACTAATATGAATTAAGGAAATTGAGCAGTCTCAGAGAGCTATTGTCTGTAAGATAGGTTTACAAGAAATAGAAAGAGAAGAGAAGGTTGTGAGCCATTACCCATACGGATGTAATCTATGGTAAAGTGATAGAGTGTAGTTGTGTATTGAAGGGATAGGACAGGAGGGTAGTGATATTATTGGGTTGGGTAGTGCAGGTTTGACAGGTAGGTAGATTGTGAATGGTGGGTTAGAAGGTTCAGGATACTGGGGGGGAGGGTTGGGAGAGGGACCATGTAAACATGAGGATTTGTGGGTATTAGGTTGAAAGTACAGAGGTGGGAATGCCCTTATGGCAAAATGAAAGGAAGGATCACTGGTTTAGGGTGTTGGTTGGGGGGGCATTCAGTGCAGGAAATACCTAGAATAGGCTTCTAGGGAGTGTATGAGTGTTCATTCTGTCATAATGTGTTGTACCACTGGGTGGAGACCCACACAATGAGTGGCAAAGAGTTGGACTCCCATCTTTGGGAGGACTGATTTGTTCAGAAATAGACAGGTGGGAGTCTCAAGAGTAAGGGTGGTTCCTAATAGGGGAGGACAAACCAGTGTGTCAAGACCTCTTGTTGCATGTAACTATGAATCTTATCATCCAACGAGTCAAGCCAGGGGGTAGTTGTGGGTCCCAGGGGGATGAGGTGGGGGGAATAGAATAGATCAAAGAGGGAGTATTTAATGGTCAGTGGAAATGTTCTTCGTTACCATACAGTGATGGACACAGGACATGCTAAATATCATCAAAATTTATAACAGTGTATGGTCTAAAATGTAAACCATAATGTAAACCATTGACAATGTTTAGTAGCTATGTTTCACTATTTGTTTATCAGTTATAACAATGCTACCATCTACATATAAAAAGGTACTAATATGGGGGGTGGGGGAAAGAGGGAGGATGTTGGGTATATGAGAGTCTCCTGTATTCTGTGTGTGACTTTGCTGTGACCTAAATCTTCTTTGAAAACAAAATGAAAAATAGTGAGACACTGGGGAATAAGAGGGGGAAGGTGCCAGATATTGCAGTGATGAAAGGCAAAAGGTCAAAAAATTAAAAAATTTTTCTTTTCATTTTTTAATATCCCAATCTTTTAATTTAATTTTATTTTTAGTTAAAAATTTTTTTTAATGTATTTTATCTCTTACATTTAAACTTATCATTATTGTTTTATTTTCCTATTAATTGTATTCTGCTATTGTAATGACTTCATTTTTGAAGAAGCTTTGATCACAGAAGTGTTACAACTGGGGTGGGGGAGGATTGTTAGTGTGGGGTGTCATGGATGGGGGATGCATGGGAGGAAGTTCCCTGAACATAAATATAAGGCATATAAAAATGTTCAGATGTTCACAGGGCATTGTCAGAGTGGGTGGAGAAACACTCAATAAATAAGAGAATACTGAATTCCCATCCTGGAGAGCTCTGCCACATTCTCTAAGGGAGCAGCAACAGTCTAAGTACAGGGGTAGTGACTGGTGAAGGAGGATGATCCACTGATGTGCCCTTGATATTGATGACTAGCCTTATGAAATCTTTGCTTTTGAAATTGAAATTTAGCCTATTGTTATAGGGTGCCTAAGGGTTGCCTCCTGAGAGCCTCCTTGTTGCTCAAATGTGGCTCTCTCTCTAAGTCAAACTCAGCTTATGAATGCATTAACTTCCTCCCAGCGTGGGACATGATTCCCAGGTATGAGACTCCCTGGCACTGAGGGATTGCTACCAAGTGCCAACTGGCAATGTGACTGGAAAAAGACCTTGAATAAAAGAGGGAAAAGGTAAAAACAAATGAGTTTATATGGCTAAGAGACTTCAAAGTGAGTCGGGAGGTCATCCCAGAAGTAACGCTTATGCACATCTCAGTAGGATCTCGTAGAATTCCAAAGTGGATATCACCCCAAATAGTGGGGCTCCTGAGGGCTCTGGAGACACCCAGGTCCTATGTCAGGGCGGATAGCTCCAGAGTTTGGTGCCTTGCCAGTGGGTCCTACTTTGGAATTTGTGCTCCTGAGAGTGACAGAGTTGGACTCAACTATGCCTTCCTTGCACATGGCTCATCTGTCCCTTCTATTTAAATCTATACTTGGTGCTGGAGTGTGTAGGTGTATGTCCAGAGACTTGAGTCTTTGGGCTGTCCATGTGCCACCTGGACCCGGAAACTCAGTGGAGCCGCAACTCCTACTCTACAGCTCATTGGACTCTCCCAGGACAACTGGCGGGGAGATGATGATGGACAATGGCCATTCCAGGGAATGGAGAGAGTCTGCAGCTGCAGGCATGATAATCCCATCCATCTTCCCCATGGGATATAAGACCCTCTCAATTAGAGGTGGAGTGGATATCACCATCCCAGACTCCTCAGGATGGGGGGAAGAGCTAGAGTGGACTTACTTGTATTCTAACTATAGACATATTGTGATTCAAACAATGGAAGAAATTTCAACACTGACGTGGAGCCAGTGGCCACTGGAGGCTATGGGGGCAGGGAGACAGAAAAGCAGTTGTAATACAGGGGCTTTTTTGGGACTTGGGAATTGTCCTGAGTGACATTGCAATGACAGATATAGGCCATTTTATACCATCATATAACATGCAGAACTGTGTGGGAGAGAGTGTGAACTATGGTCTATGCTTAATGGCAAAGCCCCAGGATGTGTTTATCAATTGCAATTAATGTGCCACACTAATGAAGGATATTTATGTGGGAGGCTGTGGGAGGTGTGGGAGGTGGGGCATATGGGAGTCCCTATATTTTTTGTGTAACATTTAAGTAATCTAAGTATCTAAAAAAAAAAAAAAGAAATACTGTATCCTGGTAACCTTTCAATGGGCTTTATCTGTACCTTATATTGCAGCATGATGAATAGAAAGGAAGAGTTAACAGCCTGAGCTGGTTCTTAATTTCTCCCAAGGCCCAATAGGTAGAAGTTTTGTACTTGAATGAACTAGTTGTTTGGCAGTATACCAGACACCATACAAGTGGATAATTTATGGTTGAATAGAAAAATGAAATAATTAGCAAAAAAATGTGCTGCTAGACTTTTAGCATGAATACTTTATCAGTCAAGTTTCCAGCAGAGAAACAGAACTGCCAGGAGTCATATATTAAGAGTGATTGCAAAGAATTGGATCAAACAAGGTTTAAGGGAATTTCCCATGCCAAAAGTTTAGGCTGGGAAAGTGAAAGTAAAGTAGCAGGAGTGGGAGCAACGGAAATTTGGGCCACTTCCTCATGCAACTTACTTGTGCCTACAAGGCCTATTCAAGAACAGTGGAATATTTACCACTTATATTGAATAATGTAGTTGGGCACTGCATGTCCAGCTTTGTTGCTTGGTGTCTTTAGACAACATCCAGGTCATGATGTACAACTCAGGTCCCATGGTAACTTTTTGGTTCTTGTTTAAGTATTTGGTCCCTACTAAGGCCCAGTAAAACCAAAAGCTGTTTCCTTAAGGAGATGGTTATCCACAAACCATGGCATGGTTCTTCTCCAAAGTCCTAAGTGATCTGTTTTTCACCTACAGGGGCATGCCAGAGGTTCCAAACAGCATCTTTCTCCATCTCCCAGATATCTCCCACATCAGGCACTTTTGGTTTTAATGGATAGTATGGCCCAAGTGATAGAGTGGCTTCATGTCAGCACAAACTTGCCGTAGACCATTCTCTTTCTCTTGGCCCACTCAAAGCTAGCAATTTTGGGTCATTTGGAAAATGGCCTGGAGTCTACACCCAAATTAGGTATATGTAACCTCAAAAATCCATAGAGTCTCACCAGTTTTGGTGCCTCTTTAGTACTTTTAGGAGGGGCTACATTGAAACCACCTATCCTTCATGTTAGAAGGATTATCTCAGCAGGGCCCACACCACTGGGCTCTAGAAATTTCATTGAGGGAAAGGGCCCTGAACTGTTGTTGAATTTATTTTCCACTCACTAATATGCAAATGTGTCTAAAGTACTTATAATTCTTAAGCATTATATAAAATAACCATTATATCATCAGTGAAATGATCAGCAAGATGTCTTGTGGGAAAAAACAGCAGTTAAAGTCCTTATGAACATAATTATGATGAAGAGCTGGAGAATTGATATACCCTTAAGGTAAGAGAGAGTGGTGGCTTATATCTGACCTTGTCAGCCAGAAGCCATCAGCTTCTGTGGTATTTGGTCACAAATTCTGAGGAAAAAAACATTTGTCAGATCAATAGCAGCATATCAGGTACTTGGGATTGTGTTACTTGGCTTAATCAACAAAGCATATCTGGAATAGGATCTACAAATGTAGTCACCACCCAAAGAAGTTCACAAAAATTCACAAGCACTACAAGAACCATTTGTTGTCTCACAGGGCAGAAAGGTGAATTGAATGGAAATCCCTCCAGGCATGTGCTTTGCTTTTTGTTACCATTTTCCCAGGGAGAGTAGGTTCTCATGGTTCCATTTGGCCTTTCCTACCATAATATCCCTTAATCCACACATCATGGAATTAATTTGGTGATTCTGACTAGAGGAATTTAATGATTCTACAAAATACCATCATAACAACACCTAGATAACAGGACTATAGGCAAACCAAGTTTACATATAAAATGATCATCACAGGAACCAATATTTTTATACCCATGAACTATTTTGTTCCCCGCATTTCCTACTTATTCCATGGAATCTCTGTGATAACTGCACCTTCCAAAAGGTCAGCCATAACCATGCTTGTTTACTTTTCTTCTACTATTTCAAAAAGAGGAAACAACATCTAATCTAATTGCTGCTTTTGATTATTTTTTATTTAAAAGCTTATAAACTAGTTGAGAATAGGAGAAATGTTGGGGGCATGTGTAGCAGTTCAGCCGTTTGATATAGTTATGAATTCCAAAAATAGGTATTGGATTATGCTTGTAAACTGGTCTGTTCATCTGGGCATGATTAAGTTTTATTTAGTAATTTGATTTGGCCATGTCAGTAGGGTATTGAGCCCACCCCTTGGTGGGTGGGGTCTCAAAGATAAAAGCCATGGCAAAGGAGAGAGGTGGAGTTTTTGAATCAGAGTTCTGATGTGGAGTCTTGAGCAGGAGCCCAGGGAAGCAAGCATACAGAGGAGCTTGGTCGTGAGGAAGAAGAGAAGGCCCCAGAAAAAAAGACGAGCCATTCACCTGACAGTTCACAGCTGACCTTGTAGAGAGAGGCGAAGCCTAGAGAGCCTCATAGTCTACAGCTGACCTTGTGGGGGAAACAGAGGAGCTAAGCCCGGAGAGAAACTGAGCCCCAGGAAGAGAGGAACCCAAGAAGCCTGAATCCTAGCAAATGTCGGCAGCTGTCATGCTCCAATACGTGGCAACAGACTTTGGTGAAAGAAGAAACTTATGATTTATGGCCTGTTAACTGTAAGCTTCTACCCCAAATGAATACCCTTTATAAAGACCAACAGATTTCTGGTATTTTGCATCAGCACTCCTTTGCCTGACTAATATAGCATGGTAAGCAACCAGAGGAAATAAAATGAGGGCACATTCTGGTCCAAATTGAGAAATAGCTAAGGTCTGGTCTAGGCATGTGGCTAAATTAATTCCTGAAAAACTTGTAAGGTATACTCGAGCCATTTAAATAAATCTGAAAAATAAGAAAACATTGTCAAGAGGGTGCCAAAGAAAGAGTCAGAATGTTGTTTCCTTAGCATCTGCAAGGGGATTAATAAGTGTCAAATAGTACTAATTCACTGGCATCAAAGGGAACTGTGGTTAGGTTCCTAGATTTGAGATTAGAGGAAAGAATCCCTACAATCAAATCCTGTTTAAAAAGTTAGAAGCTAATGTGCTGGATAAGTACAGGCTGAAAACTGTAAATATGAGAAGGAATGAAACAAGGATTTATTTTTATGAAACATGACTGAAGCAATCCACCTTTCTTTTGAGTTGTGGGAAGGGGAAAGAGGCCAACTTCTGAGCCATGACCTGCCCAGTCAGCTCTCTGTACCAGGTCACAAGCAATTATCAAACAATTTTTGGAAAAGGCACACTGGAACTAAGATTGCAGGAGTTCAAACCCACACCCCGTATTTTATTCCCCATGTGTTAAAGGATAAGTTTCTCATTGTTTATTTCCATATTAAAAAATAATAAGAGGAAACCTGTATTGACCCTCCATGCATTTCAAAATTACCAGAAATACCCTTAAAAACCTGAAACAATCCCCCAAGGGACTCTCAATTTGAAGCTATTTTCTATTATATAAAAATTTCCAAAGGCAAAATGAAATTTGCTGATTGCAGAAATGCACACAATTTCTTTGCCATGTGGTTGCCTTATTTGTGGCATTCCCAATTACATTATTACTAAAAATAAAGTATCTCTTATTATATGCTGTATTAGTCAGCCTAAAGGGTGCTGATGCAAAGTACCAGAAATCTATTGGGTTTTATAAAGGGTATGTATTTGGGGGTAGAAGCTTACAGTCACAAGGCCCTAAGGAGTCCAACTCAAGGTACCATAAGAGGTACTTTCTCACCCAAAGTCATTGGCCAAGTGTTGGAGCAAGATGGCTGGCGATGCCTGAGAGGATTCAGCCTTCCT
>JAKSZT010000092.1:572734-596503 GCA_026826555.1 Tolypeutes matacus | reverse complement strand
TAGTCTCTCTCCTGGGGCTCGGTTGTTTCCAGATGCAGCTGTTCTGTACTCTCCACAAGGTCAGCTGTAGACTCTCAGGCTCTCTCTCTCCCTGGGGCCTCTGCCATGCCTATGGAACCATCTCTATTCCTCTTTGTACTTCTCCTGTGTGTTTACTGCTGAGGGCTCCAGCATCAAAACTCAAACTCTCTCCTCTGCTGTGTGGTGTTCTCTGTGAGTCCCCACTCACATCCTGCTGATGTGGCTGAACCAAAGCCTTTAACATAATTTAATCAAGTAAAAGTGAAGCCTTTGAATTTAATACAATCTAATATGCCCAGAGGAAAAGACCAGTTTATAAACATAATCCAATATCTATTTTTGGAATCCATAAACAATATCAAACTGCTACACATGCACATATTCAAAGAGCCATGAAAGTAATATGATAGTCAAGAAGAGCCCACCTCTTAAAATATATGTATATATATATATAAATAACATTTTTGTAAGCAAATACACATATATGCATATATATTTATATATCATTTTGCAAATGTTTGTATGTATTGTGAGAATTTTGATTTTTACCCACAATAAAAATAAATTAAAAAAAAAAAAAAAAAAAGAAGAGCCCACCTCTAGATTCCTCAGCAGCCTCATCTGTACTCAGCTTTGGAAAACCACAAAGGATTAAAGACTATTGAGAATACAATGGGGCTTTTTTCATGAGTTCTTATTCTACATCCCCATCCCAACATGAAAATATTCTACTGATTAAAGAGGGAAATGAATGATTCCAGGAGCTAGATAAAGAAAATACTTAGAATGGGGGAATCTTACAACTAGGAGAGGTAGTAGCAGTAGTTGTGGTTGCAGGAGTGTTGTAAAGTGCAGCAGTGTTGGTCTCTTCAGGAACAGCTAAAATAAAGAAAAGCTCCAGGTGAGACACTGACTCTTTCTCAGAGAACAAAATTTGTGCAACCCATGCTTGGGTCTGCAATCCTCAGTATGAATTTATCTCTGCAAAGTTGTCATCAATTCTGTTAAACCTTCACCCTGGCCTTATCTTGGCCTTATCTCTTCCCTCTTGTCTTTCCAACCCTAGTAGCCCTGTCCTTGCTGGACTGCAAGCATCTAAGTAGGAAGGCATACTTTTTTTGGGGGGGGGGTGTTAAACAATGGAATTTATTCACCCATGGTGTTGAGAAGAGGAAAACGTTCAAATTACAAGCAAAGGTGGATCTTGACATGGGTCGCAGAGGTCAGGGTATGTATCCTGTAATAGATAAAATTATGAAGCATTCACTGCATTCTAAAGAAACTTTCTCTTCAGTTGAAAGTCATTAAAAAGGACTTCTTGTTCATACAAATAATGTCTTTGGTAACGTACCATATTGAGAAGGTCTCTGCCTTCAGAGCAATAGTCAACATCTATCCTCTCTTTTACATGAAAGTCCATAAAAAGTGTAGCCATTGGAATTGCCAAGAGGTGATGGACAGCCTACCTCATGCGAATGGAATAGGGTTGATGGACTTCCAGGGAAGTTAGTCCTTAAGCTTAGGAAAGCAGCTGGACTTCCCTGCCATAACTAACCTGATCTCTACCACTAACCACAGAACAGTCATTCATGATGAAAGGTAGGCAGGGAATATATTCAACATCTACAAAATATGGAAGAAGTCTCTCCTTCAGTGCTCCAGAAAGAGTTAGAGAGTGGCAGTAACAAAGAGATGACCAAATTAATGAAACAGCTTTCAAAGGCATGGAAAGTTCATGACACCCTTTCAGTCTACTACCCCACACCCTTTCCTTCATGTTGTGCTGCCACCTTGCACTCTCAGTGTAGGTCTCTTGTCCTTAACCACTTTGTGCATACTGCATTATCTATATAAATAAAGGAAATTATGAGCCATCCACAGGGACAAGATAATTCTTCAGAAAGCACAATGACAAAGATGGATGCAGTATGTACAAATCAGAAAGAGGCTTTTAAAAACTATCTTCAATGTGTTCAAAAATTTAAAGGATATCGCCAAAGGAGAATGAAAATATACCAGGAAAATGATAAATGAATAAAATGAGAATTTCAATGAAGAGATAGAAATTATAAATAGGAACCATTCAGAAATATAGGGGTTAAACACCACAATAAATGAAATAAATATATCCTAAGAGGGTTTGAAAAACAGATTGGAGAGCATAGAAGAAAAAAACCCAATGAACTAGGATGGGACAATTGAAATTATCCAGCCTAGTTGCATTAAAAAAAGGAATGAAACAAACTGAACAGGGCCTAACAGACCACAGGACACCTAACCTCACACCTTCAAGTATTCTGAAATATGCATGATGGGAATGCAAGAGAGAAAGGAAAGAGAGAGTGGCAGAAGAGGACAAAGATATAATGGCAGAAAACTTTCCAAAAATAATTAAGGACATGAATATGCTCATTCGAGGAAATCAATGACCTCCAGAGAATAAATTTGGAAAGACCCACACCCTAACAATTTATAATCAAACTGCCAAATGCCATGAGAAAAGAGAGTTCTGACCACTTGAAGAGAACAGCACCATGCATTTACATGGGAGTCCCAATAAGATTAACTGCCAATTTCTCATCAGAAACCATGGAGGCAAAAAGGCAGAGGAAAAAATATTTAAAGTACTGAATGAAAACTTGTCCACCAAAAATTGTATACCAAAAAGGATGTCTTTCAAAAAGGACAGAGAGATTAAGATACTCCCACATTAACAAAAGCTGAGGGAGTTGGGTACTACTAGACCTACCCTACAAGCAATGCTAAAGGAAGATTTTCAGCTTGAAAGGAAAGGACACTGGACAGTAGATTGAAGAAGCAAAAAAGAAATAAAAATCTCCAGTAGAGATAACAAATGGGTAATTGCAAATGCCGGTAATATTGTAATATATTTTTGGTATTTAACTCCATTTTTCACATATTAATTGTTCTAAAATGCAAATGCAAAAAAAAGAAATGATAAATCAATGGCTTTAGACACAGAATGTATAAAGATGTAATATATGTGAAAAGGACTACAAAAGGTGGCATTGTGACAGAGGGGGATAGAAACTGTTTGGAAAGCAATATAAGTTGATATCAAACCAAATGTGATTGTAATACATTTGGGATATTACACTTAAAGTCCAAGTTAACCAAAAAGAAAATATCTAAAAAATATGCACAGTAGAAAATGAGAAGGGACTGTCAAATAAATAATGAAGTAGGCAGGAAAGGAAGAATTTTGAGAAAAAGGGCATAAAATTTACAAAGACTAAATAACAAATTGGCAAAAGAAATTCCTGTATATCAGTAGGTACTATAAATGTAAAAGGATTAAACTCTCCAGTGAAAGTCAAAAATTGGCAGAATGGGAAAAATAACATGACCCAATTATATGTTTTTTTTCAACGCTAAAGTTAAGTTCAAAGACTATTATGGTTGGAAATCATAAGTCTAACAAATAGATTGAGATTGAAAGGGTGGAAAAATATTTAATATTAATCATTTGACTTGAATCACGTCAAGGAATGGTCTTTACTCAGAAGGTTGGGAGTGAGAGATGGGGTATTCCTAGATTCTTCAGGGTTTAATGTACAAATCATTGATGAGTTGTGGAGATACCCCAAAAATTAATGTATGGGAGTTGGGGAGGGGAAACTGGAGAGGGGTGATGGGGCAAGTTTTCAGGACAGAAGATCTAGTCCACAATAGGATATAGGGAAAGGGGAACACAAAAGAAAGGATGGTTCTAGATCCTTGCTTCAAGAAGGGCCCCCAAGCATGTTTCTGATCCTTTTGCCTGGTGTAGAATCTTCTGTCAAAGATGATTCAGCTATTTTCCTTTTTTTTTTTTCATTTTATGTTTATACTTTATTAGCAAATGAATATTGAAATCCATTTAAACAATAAGCTATTTTCCTTTTAACACAGAAAGAAATGTGTGAACAATAACACTCCAAAAGAACTTCGAGAAAGACCAACACATTATATTTACACCAACTAGGCCACCTAATCACCAAATCAGCAACTCGGGAAGTTCTACAAAGCCCAGACAAATACAATAACTAGAGGGAGCAGCATTTAGGGGAGACAAGAACCCAGGATCAGACACACATCACCCCATGCCTTCTATTGCATTTGCATTTTAACACAGTGAGGTAGGTTTGCAGTGATTCCAAGCATGTACATGAGACTCCCTTTCTCCTTTAGCCACCACTACACTAATCACTATTGCAGCAGGGTAGGACATTGGCTCCAGGCACCACAAAGTAGCCTTCGCTCATGGTCTCTCTGGAAGCCAAACAGGAAAAGTCCAGATTTTTGAAAGGTTGAGGATTTTATTCATTGCTTCATATATCCATCCTTGGACACACACACACACATTGTGTATGGCAAACCTAGCCTATTCCAGTGAAGGGTGGATCTGGTCCAGCTAGTCTCATGCTCTAGGATGACGTGGTTGGGGACAGGTATCCATTATACATATCTAGATAACTCTCACCTAATCTTGGCTTCCTCTCTTGACCTGTAACCTGGACCAGGCTCTCCTAACCTCTCTGTACCACCTTCCTGTTTAGGTTAATTTCCAATCTTCCAGTGGGAGATCAAGTCATGAGACAATCCATTTATAAACCTAGTCTCCCAAGAAACACTTTCCAGGTAGAGGGATTTCAAGAGGACACTATGGCAGAAAAGCCCGCTCTAATTGGGAAAAATGAAGTGGTTCAAATAGTTGTTCTTCGTAGTGATCAAGCAACAACAACCAAGTATGTCTGCTGTGCAGATCTGGAGCTGCTGCTGACTTCTCTTTGAGGTTGCTCATGTACCCGAGAACACAGTGCAGGTATAAGGGCCTTAGATTAAAATAGACAAAAATATATAAAACCCACTGCTTGGGACAGTTCCCAGCTCACAACAGGCGCTGGTAAAACCTTGCCCTACCCCTGAGATTCCCTCCCACAGGATGTAGAGACTCCTGGGCTGGGTCAATCAATCTGCTCTTATACTTAATCTTTTCACTCTGGCATGAGACATATTTTTATAAATCTTTCTTTCAAAGGAAAACACTTCTGTCCCAGGTCACTGTCAAAAAGCTGTAGATTCTATGGATATTTCATGCAGGCTTTCGAGGTATTTCTCCTGAAAGCCCTAACTTGCATTTGGATATAGCATGACTGACATACCTTCTCCCCCCAGAGGGGGAAGCTGTGGACTCCAACCTGAGACACGTGGCAGTTCCAGCTGCTTCCTACCACCCTATCCCATTTTCTCTGCTCTGACAATTGATGCCTGCTCCTGGGAACTTCCTGATTGCAAAAGCATTGCCACCTCCCACTATGGGGCCTCTGGGAGCAGGGCAGGCTGTGGATCTCTTCTTCTTCTTCCCCAAATTAGGAGGGTTTTCCTTGTGAGCTGGGGGCTTGCTGAGCTTTCAGTGACGTGTGGTCACCATATGGCTGATGATCTGGCAGAAGTGTCATTTCTTAGGCTGGGATGGCAGCTTGAATTCCTTGTCATGATGGTCTAGACCTCTACTGCTGTAGCACCTGTCTCCTTTTTAAAAAACTTATTTTTATTAGAGAAGTTGTGAAAGCAGAAAACCATCATGCATATGTGTGGAATACTCATACAATACCGTCCAGCAACACACTACATTGTTGTGGAACATTTGTTACAAATTATGAGATAATATTATCAGATTTTTACCATAAACTCTGATCTATAGTGTACATTCGGTTTATTTTTTCCATACCTCCAATTATTAAGACAGAACATCTTTGGCATTGATGCAAGACTATTACAGTATTTCTGTTGACTATACTCCACAGGTTCCATTAATTGTATCTCAGTATAGTCCCTAGGTTACATTAATTTTATTTTCCCCATGCTTCTCTACATTCTTACCACCTTGCAATAGTGATGTACATTTGTTCTAGTTTATAGTAAGACATTCTTGTATTTGTTCTATTAACCACAATTCTCTGGGTTGACTATGTTATTCAGTCCTTAGATTATTTTGTAGTTTTCTTTCAATTGATATTTATATCCCTAGACCAACCTTTTCAGCCACAATCCTATTTATAAACCAGCTGCATTAGTTTTACTCACTATACTGTGTTGCCATCAACTCTATTCATTTCCACACTTTTACAGTCAAGTTAATTATAACTTCTACATACATTAAGCATGAGCAAACATCAGCTCTGTTCTTATCTCCTAATAACCTATACTCTAGGTTTTAACTCCAGGTCTTTATTCTTTGCATTTAGTTCATATTAGTGAGAACACTCAGTATCTGCCCTTTTGTTTCTGGCTTATTTCCCTTAGCATAGTGTCTTCAAGGTTCATCAGTGTTATTATATGCGTCCCAATTCCATTTCTTCTTACAGCAGCATAGTATTCCATCATATGCATATATGACATTTTGTTTATTCATTGATTGGTTGATAAACACTTGGGTTGTTTCCATTTTTTGGCAATTGTGAATAATGCTGCTGTGAACATTGGTGTGCAGATGTATGTTTGCATCAGTTTTCATTTTTCTGGATATATTCCTAGTAGAGGAATTGCTGGATCATATGGCAGTTCTACATTTAGCTCCCTGAGGAACCGAGAAACTGTCTTCCACAGAGGCTGCACAATTTTGCAATCCGACTAACAATGGACTGTTCCTATTTCTCCACATCCTCTCCAGCATTTATTATTGTCTGTTTTTATAATAATGGCCATTGTATGTGGTGTGAGATGGT
This sequence comes from Tolypeutes matacus, assembly GCA_026826555.1. Lineage (NCBI taxonomy): Eukaryota > Metazoa > Chordata > Mammalia > Cingulata > Chlamyphoridae > Tolypeutes > Tolypeutes matacus. The sequence goes on along the minus strand of JAKSZT010000092.1, from coordinate 589,751 downwards.
ATCTCATTGTCGTTTTGATTTGCATTACCCTAATAGCTAGTGACATTGAATATTTTTTATGTGCTTTTTGGCCATATGTTTTATCTCTTCGGAGAAATGTCTATTTAAGTCTTTTGCCCATTTTTTAATTGGATTGCTTGCTCGTTTATTGTTGAGTTGTATGATCCCTTTATATAGAATGGAAATCAAACTCTTATTGGATATGTGGTTTCCAATAATTTTCACCCATAGAATTGGTAAAATACCAAGCTACCTTTTCAATTAAAAACTTAAATTTATGACTTGTTTTAATTGCTCGTAGGTTGAAACACATCTGATTTTTATAGGTTAAACCGGTATGCTTCAACTTGGTTCAATTTGTTTATCAGCTCTGCATTTTATATCTCAACCACAATCCTTTGACAGCAATATGGACATACCCATAGCATGTGATTTTTGATCCTGCCGTGTGACAGAAAGGAGAAGGCTCAAACAGCTGAAGCCCCGGTGAGATGAGCCATTGGCCTGATAGTTTATAGCTGACCTTGGAAGAGAGCAGAACAGTTGAGACTGATATAGGAGGCCTGAAATGAAACCAGCCATATGTCAGAAGAGAGAGGACTACAGGATCACTTCAGCTTGAAGCCTCAAGAGAAAGAGGAAACCCAGAGGGGAGGGCAGAGAACAACCAGAAATGGGTGACCATCTTGCTTCAACATGTGGCAATTGACTTTGGTGAGAAAGCAACTTGATTATGGCCTTGTAGCTGTAAGCTTTTACCCCAAATAAATACTCTTTATAAAAGGCAACAGATTTCTGGTACTTTGCATTGGCAGTCCTTTGTCAGACTAATCCAGAGCCCTTGTCAGGGGCCACTCGTGGTTGGTATTTGGATGTAGATCTTTCCCTCCCATATTTATGAGTTTGTTGTTTTTACTTAACCACTTTGGCATGCTTCCAACTTAGAAGTTGATTGCCATTAATTAGTGCTCTCTGGGGCTTTACTCACTTATTACAGTGGTATTAGCATGGTGAAACATTAGGATGTGTTAGAACCTACTTTTTCTTCTACATGGAATATAATTTCTAAATATACCACACGATTGAGTCCTCATCTCCATCAAAGCGTTGTTCAAATGTCTCCTTCTCAATAAGGCCTCCTTTGGCCAAATTACCCAAACACCTATCTACATACTCCTTCTCTAACAACAATCTTTATGCTTTTCCTGTATAATTTTTCTCTTTAGTTTTATCTGCTACCTCAAATGCAATACATTGTGAATATAAGATTTTTTCCCCTAGGGTATGAGTTCTTGAATAGGATTCCTGATTTGGGATTTTTGTGTATTATGTTTATTGCTCCTTCTCTAATGCCAAGCTATGTGCATGAAACCTGATAACACTCTCTCTCTCTCTATATATATATACAATAATGAACTTATTCCCGGAATGTATGAGAATTAATAATGTTATTTCAGCCTCCTTCTTGACTGTGAATCTTTACAGAAAAGTTTTTCTTTCTTTCTTTTTTTTTTTTAATACTGAGGGGATAGATTTGGGTTTAAGATCATTGTTGGACTCACTTTGTACAGAACTGTCAATTATCCTCAACCACATGCCCAGGGGGGAGGCAGTTGCTTGAGGAATGCATAGCATGACTAAAAGATGACGCTTCCAAGATTAGACTTTTCTGCTCTGATTATTTCCTTTTGAGCTGAAATATGACTAAGCAAGCTTGCAGCTGAAAACTGCTGGTGTCTATGAAAGGAGCACTGCAAGTATGAGTAAATCAGTCAGGCTGGATTTATAGTGCTGCTCTACCTCATAAAGGTAAGAGGAATCCTGAAAGAGACAGTGTTGCCTGCGAAATATCTCTTTATGAACATTCTTAAATTGAAACTTGTCTCCAAATCAAGGGATTAACATTCATGACCTTTTCAAAGAGCCTCTGGCTAAGCTGTTGATTCTCTAGCTGCTCCTCTGAATTCCACCTGATCCTGGTATTAACAAACTTGGATTCTGATCTGGCAACTCATGATTGGTGCACTCTGCCTATATAGTGACTCTATTTGGGAGGTTGGAGTTAGCATCTAACCTCCACCTGGGGTCTATGATTTCCTGCTTGTGTTCCTGCTCTGCCTTTCACCACAATGAAGCTCTTGGCATAGCTGGTACTGGTTGGAGTATCCACCATCCTGGTCTTTGGTCATAAGTAAAGACTCTTATCTGAAATTAAGTTGGGGGGAACAATACCTCAATATTCCTACTAACCATCTGTGTGGACCATGGATGTGTAGCCAGAATGCTCACACTTTTAGGTATCAGGTCCATTCCCAAGGTCTACCATTTATTTAATTGACCATTTAAAGTGGAGTTGATTCCACCCTTATGTTTTCCTGTTTCAGTCAGATCCTTTCTCTACTCTATGCTCACTGATAGTCAGTGCATACCATGGTAATATATAACCTTGATTTGGAATATAATCAGGGTTATTTTTTAGGAAAGGAAAAATGAAATCATATCAGGTTATTTAATGGATATGTGGGTTATAAATTATCTCTGAATTTGTTTTCCCTCAACTTGTGAACCCCAGGCTAAGAGGTCTTCAATTTTGCATGCCTGCTTCTCTGTATTTTCTTCTCCCTGATCTTTATCACAAGTCTTACTTCATGTTCTTATTCTTCCAGAGAATACAGAAATTGCTCCATCTACTACTGGTGAGTGCACTTTTACTCCATCTCCTTCTTGGATTGACTGTTTCCCAATCCCAGCCTCTTGTCAAAGTGTCAGCCACAATAACAAATTTCCAAGTCATCAGGGATCTCCAGGAAAAAATGTGGAAATCTGTCATCCTGATTTTAAAGTTTGCTTTAAGCAGACACACAGTTTATTTCTTTAAATATTATTATAGAATATGTAGGCTCTGAAATGGATTTGTATGAATAGTAAACTATTCATTCATTCTTTCCCAGCCATAGAAATGGAGAATGTGACAAGATATGGTGGTGTGAGAATTTTGCCCTTACTGTCTTTTTGCTAACCATAATTTGGAGAGCTTAAAAGGTAGTTATTGTGTAGACTGAGGCTTGTAGGACTCAGAATGGAGGAAGAGGATGTAATGCCTGAAGGTGACATAGACTTGTGAATAATTAAATGAGCTTTAGGATCACATAGAAGGTGGGATATGGGATAGGGCATCACAAAGAATCAGGATCCTTTATTTTGTTCCTTGTAATTGTATTCATGCCTTATTTTCAGGCTGATGTTTGTTTTCATTCTGTAATATAAAAACAAAGTTGATGGATCAAAGATCCTCTTCATTCTTTCCTACTTTGAAAGTGTCTTGTCCCTTGTGTGTGAGTGTGGGTATGTATGTGTATGTGCATGTGTTGCTCATGCAGAAGTTATGAGGATCTCTTCTGTGATCCTCTATAGCTTAGTATTTTTGTCCTAGGACATAATTTCTCTGACTCCAGGCAGAACTCACATACTGTGTCATTAGTGTTACCTGCCATTTGGGGTCCAGTTTTAAATATATCCTCTCACCTGAATGAGGCCTGAGAAGAATTGCTCAAGTATGGGTATGGAGGTGGAGTTATCCAAGTATTGTGAGTTGATGTGACTCTTGCTGTTTATTAGCACCTCTCTTGTGAGGTATGAGGAAAGAGATTCCCCACATCTTATGCCAAGTGCCCTTTGACCATTGGAAGTGTGACAGAGACACTGTGATTATTTTTATTATTGCAAGGATAGTATCCAATTATCCTATTCTGCCTTTTATAATGTGTATCTCACAAATATTCCTGTAGAGCAGGAGTCTCAGTCAACACAATGGTGAGACAAATGTGGCCCTCTTCTAGGCAGGACCTTAGGGAAGAGATTTGATCACAATGAAAGGAGATACTGTTTTTTTTAAAAATATATTTTTAAAAAAGATATTTAGATTACATAAATGTTACATACAAATATAGGGGATTCCCATATCCCCACTTCCTACACCTTCCACATTTTCCCACATTAACATCTTTCATTAGTGTGGTACATTCGTTACAATTGATGAAAACATTTTACAGCATTGCCACTAAGCATGGATTATAGTTTACGTTGTAGTTTACACTCTCTCCTGCACAATTTTGTAGGTTATGGCAAGATATGTAATGGCCTGTACCTGTCATTGTAATGTTCTTCAGGAAAATCCCCAAGTCCCCAAAATGTCCCTATATTTCACCTGTATTTCCCTTTCCCTGCCCTCAGTGCCACTGCCTCCACATGAATGATATAGTTTCTTCCATTGCTAGAAACACAATAAGTCTATAGTAGAATACCAGTAAGTCCACTTTAGTCCATAGTTCATTCCCCAATCCTGAGGATTCTGGGATGGTGTTACCCACTCCACCTCTAATTGAGAGAAGGCTTTGATCCCATGGGACAGATGGATGGGACTCTCTTGCTTTCAATTGTAGACTCTCTCGGTCCCTTGGGATGGTCATTGTCCATCATCATCTCCTTGTTAGTTGTTGAAAGGAGATACTATTAATCTAATCTGAGATATACCTTATTCTTAATATTGATACTTTTAATTTTTTTCTTCAATAGATTCTCTCACCAAACACTTATACACGTTGCAGTGGAAACTATTCCAGCATAGTTATTCTGGGGAGGATGCCAAGTTATCTGGTTACTAGATATGCTCTATTTGCCTCTGGGTAGTAGTCCCTGAGATTGTGAAAAACAAGTTGATTGGGACTTCTGTGCTCATTCTTGAGATATTGAGAAAAGGGGACATGGTAAGGCCAGGGTGAAGGTATGATAGAATTGATGACAGCTTTGCAGAGATGAATTCAGACTGAGGAATACAGCAGGCCCAGGCATGGGTAGGACAAATTTGTTGCTTGAGAAAGAGTCAATGACTCACTGGGCATTTTTCTTCCTATTTTAGTTGCCCCTGCAGAGAACACCTACCACCACGGCTACCACCAGGACCCCTACATTTTGTAAGATCCCCCTGAACCTCCTAGAATCTTTAGGTTCCCTCGATGACTGTAGAATATTTTGGCGTGGGGGGAAGCATGGATCGTGTATATTGGCATGTAATAAGGGATAGTTCATCGTTAGCAGTATAGTCATTGGAAAGACCACAAACAAGGCAACCACCTGTAAGGTAAGGGAGTTGGTTTGCATCAAGCAGCAAATTTCTTTTCTCCTTTGGAAAGGTTTATATAAAGGAACATAGGTTCATATTGCAGGTTCCTTGTCCTCTTAAGGGAGATTGTTTAAGGGGTTTTAAGAATATTTCTGGTAATTTAAAAATTTGTATAGTCTTTCTAATCCTTATTTATTTTCCCCTCAACTTTAACATTTATATCCATCATTTCAAAATTTATTAAGTCAAATATGTATTAGGATTTTGTCATAAATTCTGCATATAAAATATAATTGTAAACCTACGGCTCCTCTACAAAGTAGAAAATTTAAAGATAAGTTAATAAATAAGAGAAACTTTTCTTTCAACTCATGGGATGTAAAATAAGGGGCTTGGCTTTAACATGTAATTTTAGTTCCATTGTGCCTTTTCCTAACATTGTTTTATACTGCATCAGTGTCTGTATTGTTGCTTGTCACCTGGAGCTGTACTGAGTAGCCATGATGAGAAGTTGGCTTCTTTTCCCTTCTCAAAAGAAGGGTGGATTGCTTTCTGTCATACTCTGTAAAAATGCATCCTTGTCTCATTCCTGTTCATTCTACAGAGTTTGCCTTGCCTATGTACTTATCTAGTGCTGTATCCTCAAATTTTTGGGCAGAGTTAGATTGAAGATCTTTCCTCTCATCTCAATTCTAGGGACCTAACCTTAGTTCCATTTGATTCCAGTGAATCAGTGCCATTTGACACTTGTTACTCCCCTTGTAGATGCTAAGGAAACAGCATTCTGAACTTTTCTTGGCATCTTCTTACAATATGATTTTTATTTTGCAGATGTCTATAAACGGTTCTTAAATTTTATTTATTCAAGGTATTTGGACAGAAACAGCAACACACCCAGACTGGACGATTAGCAATTTCTCCAGTGAGACAAAAATGTGCCCTCTTTTCATTTCAACCAATTGCCTGCCATGGCCCCAACATCTCTTCCATTCTCAACAAGTGTATCAGCTTTCAAATAAATAATAATCATAAGCAGCAATTAAATTGTATATTGTTTCTTCTTTTTGAAATAGAAGATAAAAAAATAAACATGGTCATGAGTGATCTTCTGAAAGTTGCAGTAATCACAGACATTCCATTGAACAATTAGGAACATGGTAAACAAAACAATTTTATAAATATAAATGTGTTGGTACCAGTGATGATCAGTTTTATGCATAAACTTAGTTTGCATGTAGTCTTCAGTTATCAGACTGTAATCTAGGTGTTACTCTGATGAAATTTTATAGATCTGATTAAAGTCCACCTGTCGGAATCTCCCTATTCTCCCATGATTTGTAGATCAGGGTGACATTATGATAGGAAAGGCCTTGTGAAACCATGAGAACTGCCTCTTCCTATTAAAATAGTAAAGAATAGCAAAACTACATCCCTGGAGGCATTACAATGTGACCAGAAAGAGGACTTGTAGAATATTTGGATAAAGATTCCCACCACATTCCATTTCAATTCACCTTTCTTCCCTGTGCAGACATCTGATGGTTCTTGGATAATGCCTGTGAGTTATCATGAGATTTATCAAGTGGTAACTGCAATTGCAGCTCCCCTTCCAGATATATTTTCATTGATCAAGCTAATTAACTCATTCCCAAGTAACTTATATGCAGCTATTGATCTGACAAATGCTTTTTTCTCAGAATCTGTGACCAGACACCACAGAACCTGATGGTTTCTGGTTAACAAGGTCTGATATATGTCATCACTCTGCAAACCTAGTGGTATAAAACCTCTAGCTCTATATCATAATTATTTTCAGTTTTCCTCATTGCCTCTTTGTTCCACAAGATGTCATGCTGTTCCTTTCACTGATGATATTATGCTGATTTTATCTAATGAGTGATAATTAGATCTACTCTAGTCAGGTTGGTAACACATTTGTGTGTCAATGGGTTCAAAATAAATTCAACAAAAGTTTGTGGCCCTTTTTGCCTCAATGAAATTCCTAAGGCCCAGTGGTATGGGTCCTGTTGAGTTAACCTTTCTAAGATGAAGGACAAGTGGTTGCATCTAGCCCCTCCTAAAACCAAAAGAGAGGCATCATACCTGATGTGCCTCTTTCAGAGTTTGAGGTAACATATTCATCATTTGAGTTTGATTCCAGGCAATTTTCCTTATGACCAAAAACTGCTAATTTTGAGTGGGGCCCAGAGGAAGAAAAGTCTTTGCAACAAATCTATGCTGACATGCAAACTGCTCTGCCACTTGGGCCATTTTATCCATCATAATCAATGGTGTTTGATGTGACCCTGGGAAATATAGAGAGGTGCTGTTTGGAGCCTTTGGTATGTCTGTAGACGAAAAACAGAACACTTAGGATTGTGGAGCAGAACCATGTCAATCTCCATGGGATTCTAGAAGTGAAATAGGCTTTCATTTACCTCTCCATGTTGTGTTGAAACCAGATAGAATGTGGATAGAGACTGAATATTGCTACAAGGTTCATGTGAATCTGATTTGAGACTCCTATTTTATGTGTCAGATCATGCTGTCATACTTGGCATGATAGTTCTTTGCACTCATAAATCATCCCCTAATTGTTAAAGCATCCTTGACAAAAAACATAGGGGAATAAGACTTTGATGTAAAGTCTGCTACCTACCAATCTTTGGGAGAAATGAAAACTTAGCTCAGGCTGTGATCTCTTCCTTTCAGTTCATAATGCTGGAATATAAGGCACAGATAAAGCCTATTGCAAGGTCAGTAAGAAACCACACTTGTTACAGGACACCCTGTTGTTACAAAATATTACAACAATTTCTTTGTTAAGTGTCGAAGTTGTTTACTCTATGAGAAACTTTGTATCTGAAACCTTAGAGTATTAAAGACTTTGGTATTTGAAATTGTATCAGTAAAAAAAGAATTATCCAACTCTGATTTTTAATTCCGGTAACCTATACATAAAACAGAATTTTACATTGTGACTATTTAAAAAAAATATTTTTTATTTATTTTTAAAAGTTACTTAGATTACATAAAATGTTACATAAAAAAATATAAGGGATTCCCATATGCTCAACTCCCCAGACCTCCCACTTTCCCTCACATTAACAACTTCTTTCATTAGTGTGGTACATTCATTGCAATTGATGAACACATTTTGGAGCATTGCCACTAAGCATGGATTATAGTTTACATTGTAGTTTACACTCTCTCCTGCACAATTTTGTAGGTTATGGCAAGATATGTAATGGCCCGTATCTGTCATTGTAATATTCTTCAGGAGAATTCCAAGTCCTGAAAATGCCCCCATATTATACCTCTTTCTCCCTCTCCCTGACTTTAGCACCACCAGTGGCCACTGTCTCCATATCAATGCTATAATTTCTTCCATTGCTAGAACCCCAATAAGCCTGTAGTAGAATACCAGTAAGTCCACTCTAGTCCATATTTTATTCTCAAATCCTGAGGAGTCTGGGATGGTGATGCCCACTCCACCTCTAATTGAGAGGGTACTTCAATCTCATATGGTTGATGGATGGTACTCTTTTGTTTGCAGTTGTAGACTCTCTCAGTTCCTTGGTGTGGTGGTTGTCCATCCTCACCTCTTTGTTAGTTGTCCTGGGTGAGTCCAGTGAATTGGAGAGTAGGTGTTGCAACTCTGCTGAGGCTCAGGGCCCAGCTGGCACATGGACAGCCCAGAGATTCAAGTCTCTTGGATGTACACCTACCAACTCCAGCACCAACTATAGGTTCAAATAGAAGGGACAGAAGAGGCATGTGTAGAGAAGTCACAACTGAGTCCAACTCTGTCACACTCAGGAGCACAAACTCCAAAGTAGGACCCACTGGCAATGCACCAAATTCCAGAGCTATTTGCCATGACTGTAGGACCTGGGTGTCTCCAGAGCCCTCAGGAGTCCCACTGTTTTGGGTAGTATCTACTTTGGCTGTCTATGAGATCCTGCTGAGATGTGCATAAGCATTACCTCTCTGATGACCTCCTGAATCACTATGAAGTCTCTTAGATCTATAAACTCATTTGTCTTTACCCTTTCCCCCTTTTATTCAAAGTCTTTTTCCAGTTGCATCACCAGCTGGTGCTTGGTTGTAACCCCTCCATGCCAGGGAGGCTCATCCCCGGGAGTCATGTCCCATACTGGGGGGAAGGTAATGCATTTATACCCTGAATTTGGCTTAGAGAGAGGCCAGTTGTGACCATTTTTAAGTGTGCTCTTTCATAGCATAAATCACACTCACAATGTCATGCTATTATCACAATTATTCATTCCCAAGATTTTTTTTAATGATCTGAAAGGGAAACTGAAAACAATGGCTCATTTCCCCAGCCCCTGGTAACTCCTAATCCACTTTCTGTCACTATTCCTTTTCTTATTTTAGATAAATCATTTAAGTGGATTATATAAAAGTTGCCTGGCATATTTCACTCAATACAATGCTATCAAGGTTCAACCTTTTTGTAACATGTGCCAGAACTTCATTCCTTTTTCTGGCTGACTAATAAACCATTGTTATCGACATACCTTCATCTATCGATGAAACTTTCATTGATTCTACCTTTTAATAATTGTGAATAACATTGCGGTACACTGGTTTACAAGTATCTGCTTGAGTCCCTGCACTCAATTTTTTTAGTATTTTATCTAGAAGTCTAATTGCTAAATCATGTGTTCAGTCTACGTTTAAGTTATTGATGAATAGCCAAACTGTTTTCCTGTGTGCTTTATTACTATGAAATCCCGCCAATAATTTAAAAGGGCTCCATTTTCTCCATATTTTTCTCCATTTAAAAAATGATGGCCATCCTTATGGGTGTGAAATGGTATTGCATTGTTGTTTTAATATTCATTTTCTTGATGACTGATGATGTAATACACAACTTCATGTACTTATTGGCCATTTGTATAAATTCTTTGGAGAAAAGCTATTAGAGCTCTTTACCCATTTCTAAATTGATTTCTTTTTTTTGTTGTTGTTGATTTGTACCAGTTTTTTTATACATTTGGATTTATTTATTTATTTATTTATTTATTTTAATTTTTATTTATTTATTTATTTATTTTTATTGTGGGTAAAAATCAAAATTCTCACTATACATACAAACATTTGCAAAATGATATATAAATATACATGCATATATGTGTATTTGCTTACAAAAATGTTATTTATATATATATATACATATATTTTAAGAGGTGCTTAGATTACCGAAAATCTTACACGGAACCCACTGGGATTCCCATGTTGCCCACCTCCTATACATTTGGATTTTAAATTCTTTTCAGATATATGGTTTGTAAAAGTTGTATCCCATATTGTTGATTGTCTTTTCAATTCCCAAATATGTTTTTTCAGTCATAAACTTTTAAATTTTGATCAAGTCCATTTTAGCTGTATTTTCTATTGCTGCTTTTGTTTTGGAGTCATATCTAAAAAATTATTGCCAAGTCAAAGATTATATTTTCTTGAAATCATTTTACTTTTTTTGCATTTAATTCTTAAGTTCATCCATTCTTAATTAATTTTTGTATATGGTCAATGGTAAGGTTCCAACTTCATTCTTTCGCATGAAGATATCCAGTTTTCTCAGCACCATTTGTTGAAGAGACTCTTCTTTCCTCATTTTCAATATGGCACTCTAGTTGAAAATCTTCTGAGTAAAGATGTGTGGGTTCATTTATGGACTATCAATTTGAGTCCATAGATGTATGTTTAACTTTATGCCAGTACCACACTCATGTAATAACAATAGCCCTGTAGAAATCTGCAACATTGTTTTCTTTTCCAAGATTTATTTGGCTTTTGGACTCCTTGAAATTGCATATGATATTGAGGATAAGAAATTTGATAAAGATTGTATAGAATCTGTCGATAGTTTTGGGTAGCATTGACTTTTCACAATATTTAGTCTTGAAAATCAAGAGTAGGGAATATCCTTCCATTCATTTAATTCTTCTTTAATTTCTTTCAGCAATGTTTTGTAGTTTACATGTAAAATACTTAACCTTGGTTAAATTTATCCTAGATCTTATATTCTTTAATTGCTATTTCAAATGGAATTATTTTCTTGATTTCCACTTCAGGTTGTTCATTACTAGACCACCATTCATTTTCTGCTGTTGCTATTGCTTCCTACAACTTTGCTGAAGTTATTTAGTCACCCTCCGGGTTCTGTTATAGATTTCTCAGGATTTCCTACATATAGGATCATGTCCTTTTAAATTAGGAAAAATATTACTTCTTACTTTCCGATTTGGATGTCCTTTATTTCTCTCTCTTGCCTAATTGCTTTGGCTAGAATTTCCATTACAGTGTTTAATAAAAGTGGTAACAGTGGGTTCCTGTGCTCTTCCTGAACTTAGGTGAAGAGCTTTAAGTCTTTCACAATTGAGAATGATGTTAACTGTGAAGGGTTCTATATATGCCTCTTAGGTCTAGTTGGTTTATACAATTTTTCAAATCTTCTATTTTCTATTGTTCTTAGATATAGATGTTCTATCATTATTGAAAGTGATGTATTGAAATCCTCTACTATTCATATAGAACTGTATGATTCACTTTTCAACTCTGTCAATATTTTTGTCATATAGTTTGGGTCTCAGCTGTTAGGTGAATGAATATTTATAATTGTTTTATGTCCTTGTTTCACTGGTAACATTTAGTCCTTTTGCCCCTTATAACTATATTTGGCTTAAAATCTACTATAGTTTTCTTTTGGTTATTGTTTTCATGGAATTTTTTCCCCATCCTTTCGCTTTCCATCTACTTATGTCTTTGAATTTAATGTTAGTCTCTTGTCAACAGTATATAGTTCAGTCATGTTATTTTCCCACTCTGCAAATCTGTGCCTTTCACTGGTGGTTTTAATCTCTTTAAATTTATAGTATCTATTGATATCACAGGACATTCTTCTGCCATTTTGGTATTTAGTCTGCACAAGTCTTAAACCCTTTTTCCTTCCATGTTTTAGCCTCTATCTTTCCTTTTAGTAATATACATGACCCAAAACTTCCCCTTCAACCAAATGTACACATGTAATTCAGTGTTGGTAATTATACTCACAGTAATGTGCTACCAATACCTCCATCCATTTCCAAACATTTACAATCAATTTTAATAGAAATTCTTTACAAATTAAGCATCACCTCACCAATCTCCACACCCCTCTATCTCCTGGTAGCCTATATTCTATATCTAACTTTATGAGTTTCCTTCTCATACTTAGTTGATATTAGTGATATCATAAGATGTTTTTTCTTTTATGTCTGGCTTATTTCACTCAATATAATGTCCTCGTTTCATCCATGCCATTGCATGCATCAGGACTTCATTCCTCTTACAGCTGAATAAGATTCCATCATGTGCATATATCAAATTTTGCTTATCCATTCATTGGTTGATGGAGACTTGAGTTGCATCCATCTTTTGACAAATGTGAATTATGCCACTATAAACATCAGCATGCAAATGTCTGTTCACACCCCTGACTTTCGTACTTCTGGGTATATACCTAGTCATAGAATTCCTGGATCATTTGGTATTTTCTCCACTTAGCTTCCTGAGGATCTGCCAAACTGTCTTCCACAGAGGCTGCACCCTTTTAAATTCCCACTAGCAGTGAATGAGTGCTCCTCTTTCTCCACATCCTTTTCAACACTTGTAGAATTTTTTGTTTGTTTGTTTTTAAATGCTGGTCATTCTAGTAGGTGTGAAATGATATCTCATTGTGGTTTTGATTCGTATTTCCCTAATAGCTAGTGATGCTGAGTATTTTTTCATATGCTTTTTTCCCGTTTGTATTTCCTCTTTGGAAAAATGTCTAAGTCTTTTGCCCATTTTTCTTGTCCATTTTTTTTTTATTGTGTTGCTGGTTTTTTTATTGTTGAGTTTTAGGATTTCTTTATATATTCTGGGTATTAAGCCCTTACTGGTAAGTGATTCTCAAATATTTTCTCCCATTGCATGGATGGCCTTATCATTTTCTTGACAAAGTTCTTTGAAGCACAGAGTTTTTTTTTTTTCTTTTCTTCTTCTTTTTTTTTTTGAAGCACAGAGTTTTTGATTTTGAAGAGGTCCCATTTATCAATTTTTTCTTTCATTTTGTGCTTTTGGTTATGTTCATGAAACCCTTGCCTACCACAAGATCTTGAAAATGCTTCCTTATGGTTTCTTCTAGGAGTTTTTTGGCCCTGGTTCCTATATTTAGGTCTTTCATCCATTTTGAGTTAATTTTTGTATAAGGTGTGAGTTAATTTTCATTCTTTTGGATATGGAAATCCAGTTATCCCAGCACCATTTGTGAAGAAACTACTCTGTTCCAGTTGGTTGGATTTGGCAGCATTGTCAAATATCAATTGGCCAATGATGTCAGGGTCTTTTCTGAATTCTTAATTCAGTTCCATTGGCTAGTATATCGATCTTTATTCACCTACCATGCTATTTTGATTACTATAGCTTTGTAACATGCTTTCCTGTCAGGAAGTGTGGGTCCTATAACCTTGTTCTTATTTTTCAAGATGTCTTTGGCAATTTGGGGCCCCTTAATCTTCCAAATAAACTTGATAATTGGCTTTTCCAATTCTGCATATAATATGTAATTTTGCTTGAGATTGCATTGAATCTGTAAATCAATTTGGGTAGAATTGACTTCTTAATGATAGTCTTCCAATCTGTGAACATGCAATGCCTTTCAATTTATATAGATCTTTTTTCCTTTCTTTAAGCAATGTTTTGTCGTTTTTCTGTGTACAGGTCTCTTACATTCTTGGTTAAATTTATTTCTAGATATTTGATTCTTTTAGTTGCTATTGTAAAGGAATTTTTTCTTGTTTTCCTCCTCAGATTGCTCATTACTAGTGTATAGGAACACTACTGATATTTGTATGTAGATCTTATATCTGGTCACTTAGCTGAAATTATTTATTAGCTCTAGTTGCTTAGTTATAGATTTTATGGTACTTATCTACATAATTGCTCATGTCTTCTGTAAATAGTGACAGTTTTACTTCTTTCTTTTCTATTTATATGATTTTTAAAACAAGTCAATTTATTTTTATTTTTTATTTTTATTATTTTCTTTTTTAACAAGTCAATTTTATTGATACATATTAATAAAGAATACAATTCATCCAAAAAGTACAACCAATGGTATTTGGTATAATCACATAGTTGTGCATTCATCACTTCAATCATTATTAGAGGATTTTCATTATTTCAATAATAATAAACAAACAAAAAACCCAGACAAGCAAACAAGAAAATTCCTCACCTCTCAATCTCTCTTTGCTTCTTCCACTGAACATAGCTGCTGCTTCTGTCTAGTCTATCCAAAATAATCAATGGTTTTTAGTATAATCACAATTTTGCACATTCACCATCTCCAAAATTTTAGAATGACTTCATTACTCCAAAAAGGAAGACTCCACACCCCTTAGCATTCCTTCCTCAGACCCATATAACTACTAATCTAATTTCATCTTTATAAATTGGTTTATATTTACATTTTATATAAACAGAATCATACAATACGTAGTACTCTGTGTCTTGTTTCCTTTACTTGTATAATGTTTTTTTGTCTAATATTTACATTTTATTGTATTAACTTACATTTGTTCAGCTTCAAAGAAAAATGATCTTATTATGCAATTCTACTCATTTGTATTTCACATAATGTATTTATGTTTCACATGGCATATTTAGTTCATAATAGGAAAATCATACAGTATGTCATTTTGTGTTTAGCTTGCTTCACTCAACATAATGTCCTCCAGGTTCATCCATGTTGTCATATGTTTCATGACTTTATTTCTTCTTACCACTACATAATATTCCATCGTGTGTATACTCCACCATTTGTTTATCCATTCATCAGTTGATGGACACCTGGATTGTTTCCAGCTTTTGACTATCATGAATAATGCTACTATGAACATTGGTGTGCAGATATCTATTCATGTCACTGCTCTCAGTTCTTCTGTGTATATACCTAGCAATGATATTGCTGGGTCCCCTGGCAAGTCTATATTCAGCTTCCTTGGGAACTGCCAAATCGGCCTCCACAGTGTCTGTACCACTCTACATTCCCACCAACAATGAATAAGCTTTCTATCTCTCCATTTCCTCTCCAACATTTACAGCTTTCTGACTTTTTTAATAGCAATGATTCTAATAGGTATGAAATGGTATCTCATTGTAGTTTTGATTTGCGTTTCCCTAATTGCTTGTGATGTTGAAGATTTTTTCATGTGTTTCTTCACCATTTGTATTTCTTCTTTGGACAGTTGTATTTTCTTTTGCCCATTTTTAAATCGGGTAATTTGTCTTTTTAGTGTTGAGTTGTATGATCTCTTTATAGATTATGGATATTTAAACCCTTATCAGATATGTGATTGCCAAATATTTTCTCCCATAGAGTTTGCTGCCTTTTCATCCTTTTGACAAAGTCCTTTGAGTTGCAAAAATGTTGAATTTTGAGGAGGTCCCATTTATCTATTTTTTCTTTTGTTGCTCATGCTTTGGGCATAAGGTTTAAGAAACTACCACCTACCACAAGATCTTGAAGATGTTTTCCTACATTTTCTTTTAGGAGTTTTATGGTTGTTATTTTTATATTTAAGTCCTCAATCCATTTTGAGTTAATTTTTGTATAATGTGTGAAATAGGAGTCTTCTTTCTTTCTTTTGAATATGGCTATCCAGTTCTCTCAGCACCATTTGTTGAATAGACTGTTCTGGCACAGTGGGTGGGCTTATCAGCCTTGTCAAAAATCACTTGGCTGGGAATGTGAGGGTCAAATTCTGAGTTCTCATTTTGGGTCCATTGATCAATCTGTCTGTCCTTATGCCAGTACCATGTTGTTTGTTTGTTTGTTTTGTTTTGTTTTTTACCACTATAGCTAAGTAATATGCTTTGAAGTCCTCCAACTTTGTTCTTCTTTTTAAAGACATTTTTGGCTATTCAGGGCCCCTTACCCTTCCAAATAAATTTGACTTTTGGTTTTCTTTTGTCACATCATACTATAGGCCATCTTTTTACCCTTTAATTCACCCTTTCTAATACTCTACATTTCTGCACTCTTCTCCAAGTCTCTCACCCTTGTTTTTTCCATTCAGGTTGCTGCAATTCCTTTGGTATCTCTGGTAATTCTATTTTTTTGATAACATTCTATCAGTTTTTGTTTGTCTGTGAAGACTATGACCTCCCCTTCATTTTTGAAGGACAGCTTTTCTGCATATAGAATTCTTGGTTGGCAGTTTTTCTCTTTTAGTACCTTAAATACATCATACCATTTTCTTTTCTCCTTCATGGTTTCTGATTAGAGGTCTGCACTTAATCTTATCGAGTTTCCAGTATGTGATACTTTGCTTTTCTCTTGCAGATTTTTACCTTCTAATATTTGTCATTCTGAATAGTAGGTGTCTCGGGGTAGGTCTATTAGTGTTTATTCTGTTTGGGGTGCATTATCCTTATTGGATATTGATATTTATGCCTTTCATAAGGGTTGGGAAGTTTTCAGTCATTATTTCCTCAAATATTCTTTCTGCCCCTTTTCCATTTTCTCCTTCTGGGACACCGATAATGTGTATGTTTTTCTGTTTCACATTGTCATTCTGTGTTCTGTATTTTCCTTTTTCTTCTCTTCTCTTTTTGTTGTCCTGTCTTTTCCAGTTCAGATGTTCTGCCTCCAAGATCACTAACTCTGTCTTCAAGCATTTCAAATCTGCTCTTATGTGCCTCTAATGTATTTTTTTTTAGAGGTTTATTTATTTACTTTATCCATTTTAACTGCCCCCTTCCCCATTTGCTGTTTCGTGTCCATTTGCTGGGCAATTGTTGTAATTCAACGTGGAGGTAGACGGTGCCGGGAACGATCCAAAG
>JAKSZT010000092.1:466385-562734 GCA_026826555.1 Tolypeutes matacus | reverse complement strand
TAGATGCTTAACCCTTTATACTCTGACTCTCAGCATCTTCTCCAACAGGCAATTTTCTGTGTCTGTTTCATGCCATCTCTTCTCATCCTCCTCCTCCAGTCTTCACCAGGATTCAATCCTGGAGACTTCCGATGTAGGAGAGAGGTATTCTGTCACCTGCACCACCTTGGTTCCTGGTTTTAGAGCTTTTGGAGCATCTTGTCTTGTCTCTCCCCTGCGTCTCTCTCCTGTTACGTCATCATCTTGCTGCATGGCTCCTGGGTCCTGGCAGTTCACGGGCACACAGAGCCTGGCAGCCCATGTGCCTTCTATATATATTTTTCTTTATTTTACTGGGAAGTCCCGGGGATCGAACCCAGGTCCCTTCATATGGCAGACAGATGCCCAACCATTTGAGCCACATCTGCCCCCTCTAATGTATTTTTGATCTCATCCATCATGTTTTTCATTTCCATAAGTTCTGTTGCTTTTCTTTGCAGACTTTCAAATTGTTCTTTATGCTCACCAATGTCTTCTTAAGATACTTCATCTCCATAGCCATATTTTCTTCCAATTCTTTAAATTGATCTAGGAGAGTTGTGTGATTACCATTGATTGTCTTAAATCCTGAATGTCTTTGGGATATTTGGTTTGTTCCTTTGGCTAGGTCATATCTTCCTTTTTCCTAGTATGGCTTATAATTTTTTGCTGAGGGTGAATTTACTCTGATGGCCAATTTCTTTCTCTTGCTTATTATTATTATTATTATAATTATTATAATTATTATTATTTTCACAGCTATTCTTTGATATTTGGTTCAACTTATCCTAAGTCTTTAGAATTGCTCAGCTTAAGTTATCAAAATTGTGCCAGGGGCTCATTAATTGGGTGCAGACTTCCTCCCAGGGGTGGGATAAAGAGAGCTCTACAAGCCGTTTTTCTCCATGCAGTTTCCCCATTGGCCAGCAGATGGGGATGGTTGGTGCACCCTTCCTTGGAGGTGTATCTCTGTCCGTTTTCTTTGGTTTTCATCCAACCAGAACCGAGATTCAAAGTGGGTTCTGCTGGCTGAATTCACGGAAGAAAAGCCCCCAACTCCCCCTCCCTTTTCTCTTGTAACTTGTTCCCTGCTGATAGGGAAGAAGAACTCTGCTTCCCTCTCAGTCAGCTGCAATGAGCCAGGGGTTTTACCCACCACTGGTTATTTCAGAGGTGGAGTAGGGAACCCTTCCTGGTGGCTGGGTAGTCTGGTAACTTACAGTTTGTTGTTTTGGCTTCTCTGTCTCTCTGTTCCCCACTCTCCTTGGAGTTGTGAAGCACTGTCCTGGTCTGCTGATCCCCAAAGCAGGTCCCTCTGGCAGCTTTCGGTTCTTTCTCCATTGTTTTTGTGAGAGAGCTGAGCATTATCTGCCTAATCCCAGGCTGCCTTCTATATGCTTATTTTCTTCTTTTTCTTTCCTAACTGTTCTAGCAGAACTTTCAGCACAATATTCAGTAACAGTGGTGACAGTGGGCATAATTATCTTGTTCCAGATCTTAGAGGGAATGCTTTCAGTATTTCACTATTGAGTATGATGTTAGCTGTGGGTTTTTCATATATGCCCTTAATCATATTAAGGAAGCCTCCTTCTTTTCCTATCTTTCTAAATGTTTTTAACAAGAAAATATCCTGTATTTTGTAAAATGGTTTTTCTTCATCAATTGAGATGATAATGAGTTTTTCCCCTTTGATTTGTTAATATGGTGCATTACATTACTTGATTTGTGTTGGACCACCCTTACATACTTGGGATAAAACCCATTTGATCATGGTGTATAATTCTTTTGATTTTTTGTTGGATTTGATTTGCACATATTTTGTTGAAGATGTTTACATCTTTTTCAATAGAAAAATTTGTATGTAATTTTCTTTTCTTGCAGTATCTTTACCTTGCTTTGATATTAGGATGATGCTGGCATCATGGAATTGGTTAGGTAGTATCACCTACTCTTCAATTCTTTCAAAGAGTTTGAGCAGGATTGGTATTAATTCTACTTAGAATGATAGGCAGAATTCGCCTGTGAAACCCTCTGGTCCTGAGCCTTTTTGTTGGCAGCTGTTTATTGACTGATTCAATCTCCTTACTTCTAATTGGTCTTTTCAGGTCGTCTTTTTCTTCTAGGCAGTGTAAGTTGTTCATGTGTTTCTAGGAATTTGCCCATTTCACCTACATTTTCTAATTTTTTGACATATAGCTGTTCATAGTATCCTCTTGTTATTCAATTTATTTTTGTGGGATCATTAGTGTGGTCCCCCTTCTCATTTCTTATTTTGTTTATTTGCATTGTCTCTCTTTTTTTCTTTGTCAGTCTAGCTAAGGGTTTTGTCAGTTTTATTGATCTTCTCAAAGAATCTACCTTGGTTTCACTTATTATCTCTATCAATTTTTGTTCTCAAGTTCATTTATTTCTGCTCTCCTATTTTTTTTTCCTGTTTGCTTTGGGGTTAATTTGCTGTTCTTCTAATTCCTCCAGAAGTGCAGTTATGTCTTTGATTTTAGCTCTTTCTTCTTTTTTTAATGTAGATATTTAGGGCTATAAATTTCATTCTCTGCATTGCCTTTGATGCATCTCATAAGTTTTGACATGTTGTGTTCTGTTTTCATGTGAAATCAGTAAATATCTCATGTAGTGCTTTCTCTTGTAATTTCTTCTTTGACTCACTGTTTAAGAGTGTGTTATTTAACCTTCATATATTTGTGAATTTTCCATTTCTCTGCCTGTTATTGATTTCCAGTCTCATTCCATTATGGTCAGAGAAAGTATTTTGTATAATTTCAATATTTGAAAATTTATTGAGACCTGTTATGTGACCCAATATGTGATCTATACTGGAGAATGATCCATATGGACTTGACAAGAATCTATATCCTGCTGTTTTGGCATGCTGCATTCTGTGTATGTCTGTTAGGACTGGTTCATTTGTCATATTATACAAGTTCTCTGTTTCCTTATTGATATTATGTCTAGATGGTCTATGTATTGATGAAAGTGGTGTATTGAAGTCTCCAACTATTTTTGAACAGACAACTATTTATCTCTTCAGTTTTGCAAATGTTTTGCCTCAAATATTTTGATGTATTTTGTTCAGTTTTGCCTCAAATATTTTGGTGTAGCCTTGTTAGGTACATAAATAGTTATGATTGTTATTTCTTCTTGGTGGATTGCCCCTTTTATTAAGATATAATGTTCTTTGTCTTTTATAAAAGTTTTGCATTTAAAGTCTGTTTTGTCTGATATTAGTATAGCTACCCAAGCTCTCTTTTGGTTATGGTTTGCATGGAATATTATTTTCCAACCTTTCACATTCAACCTATTTGTGTTCTTGGGTCTGAGGTGAGTTTCTGGTCAACAGTATATAGATAGATCATATTTTTCTTATCCATTGTGCCAATCTGTGTCTTTTGATTGAGGAGTTTAATCCATTAACATTCAAAGTTACTACTCTAAAGGCATTACTTACTTGAACCATTTTATCCTTTGGCTTTTATAAATCATATCTTAGTTCTGTTTCTCTTTTTACTTTTTAAGTTATCCTTTCTGATTATCTTCATTTCTATCCTCTCCTCCAAGCCTCTCTCTTCTATCTTTTCCTTTCAGCCTGCAGAATCCCCTTTAGTATTTCTTGTAGGGCGGGGCTCTTGTTGACAATCTATCTTGGTTTCTGTTTTTCTGTGAATATTTTAAACACTCCCTCATTTTTAAGGACAATTTTGTTAGATAAAGAATTCTTGGCTGGTGGTTTGTTTTTCTCTTTCAGTAAGTTAAATATATCATACCACTGCCTTCTTGCCTCCAAAGTTTCTTGTGTGATATTGGCATTTAGGTTTATTAGACATCCTTTATATGTGATGAATTGCTTTTCTTTTGCTTTCAGAATTTTCTTTTCATTTTGGCATTTGACATTCTGATTATTATGTGTCTTGAGCTGGTTTTATTCTTTTGGAGTATGTTGCACTTCTTGGGTATGGATATTTATTTATTGCATAAGAGATTTGGGAAATTTTCAGCCATTATTTTCTCAAATATTTCTGCTCCTTTTCCCTTTCTCTTCTTTCAGGACACCCATGGTGCATACATTTGTTTGCTTCATGCTGTCATTCAAATCCCTGAATGAATGAGACTCTGCTCAATTTTTCCATTCTTTTCTCTACTTGTCTGCTGTCTGTATGATTTTGGATGTCCTGCCTCCCAGTTTGGTGATCCTTTCTTCTGCGTGTTCAAATCTGATGCTGTATGACTCTAGCGTATTTTTAATCCCATCTATTGTGACTTTCATTCCCATAAGTTCTGTAGTTTTTTTGTATGCTTTAAAATTCTTCTTTATGCTCACCTAGTGTCTTTTTAATATCATTTATCCATTTAGCCATATTTTCCTTCATCTTCTTGAACTGATTTAGGAAATTGTTTGAACATTTTAAATTAGTTTTTCCAAATTCTCTGTCTCCTCTGACTTTATATTTATTTGTTTCACTGGGACATATCTTCCTGTCTTATTATGGTTTATAATTTTTTGCTGGTGCCTAAGCAACTGATTATCTTGATGCATTTACTCTGAAGATCATTTTCTCTTTTGCCTACGGTTTTATTGTTGATTGGCTTTGTGTTAAGGCTGTTCTTGGACACTTGGTTCAACTTATTCTCCACAGTTGGAATTGTACATCTTTAACTGATTAAAACAAGGCCAGGGGCTCAAAAAGGGGGCAAGACCAGTTCCAAAGGGCTCTGAGGAGATTGTCAGGAAAGATGCAAAAAACCTTTTTTTGGATCAGCTCTCTGAAGCTGTGAATTACTGTCTTGCCCAGCATATAGTACTTTTTAACAAACTATTCCCTACAGCCCTAACAAGGTGCTTTTTCAACCTCCACCGGCTCCATCCCTGATGAGGGCAGTATTAAAAAAAAAATGTCTGTGGTGAACCATGTTCAATGAAGGTGAGAAATGTGATTCACAAGCAGGACCAACTGCTCCAAAGTCATCAATCAGAAGCCAGGCTTGGCACTCTGCCATACTTCCCTATTCCAGGGGAGGAGGGCCTCCATATCCTTCTCTGTTTACAGCAGCCAGCCAAAGGCCATCGCTGAGGCTGTTTCTCTTGAGAGTGGGGGATGCTCACCAGCTACTGCCATAGAGAAACTCACTCACTTCCCCCCCCCCCCACAGCTTCTCAGTCTTCCCATCCTTCTCTTTTCTGGATGCTGTACAGTGCTTTCTTGGAATCTGGAACCCCAGAACTGTTGTTTCAGACAGTTTCTATCTGTCCACTAGCTGTTATTTGGAGGAGGAGTGTACCTTATAGCTTCCTACTCTGACATCTTCCCTGGAAGTTCTCCCCATATAAATTGGATGATTGGCTTTTTTATTTCTGCAAATAAGGTTGTTGGAACAATTTTGATTAGGATTGCATTGCATCTATAAACTGCTGTGAGGAGGATTGATATCTTAACAATAAATTGTCTTCCAATCCATGAACATGGAATGTCCTTCCACCTATTTAGGTCATCCCTGAATTCTTTTTGCAGTGTTTTTTTTTTTTTATTATTATTTTTTTATTTTTAAAGATTCTATTTATTTATTCATTCATCCCCCCCTTGCTGCCCGTGCTTGCCAGGTCAGCCAACCACGCCATGCGGGCGGGCCTGCCCCCACCAGGAGGCCCTGGGAACCGAACCCGGGGCCTCCCATATGGTAAACGGGAGCCCTACTGATTGAGCCACAGCCGCTTCCCTGCAGTGTTTTGTAGTTTACTGTGTACAAGTCTTTTACTTCCTTGGTTAGGTTTATTCATAGATATTTGAATTTTTAGTTGTTATAGTGAAAGGAATTTTTTTCTTCTTCCAATTGTTCATTGCTTGTGTATAGAAACACTATTGATTTTTTGGTGTTGATCTAGTACCCCACCACTTTGCTGAATTCATTTATTAGCTCTAGGAAATTTTTGTGGATTTTCAAATTTTTCTGTATATAGGATCACATCATCTATAAATAGGGAAAGTTTGACTTGTTCTTTTCCAACTTGGATGCCTTTTATTTCTTTTTCTTGTCTAATTACTCTGGCAAGAACTTCCATTACAATGTGAATAACAGTGGTGACCATGGGCATCCTTGCCTTGTTCCTGACCTTAGAGGGAAAACTTTCAGTATATCATGATTAAGTAGGATGTTAGTTGTGGGCTTTTCATATATGCCCTTTACCACATTGAGGATGTTTCTTTTTATTCTTAGTGTTCTCAGTGATTTTGTCAAGAAAGCATGCTATATTTTTTCAAATGCCCTATCTGTATTAATTGAGATGATCATGTTGTTTTTCTCTTTCATTCTGTTAATGTGGTGTATTACATTAATTAATTTTCTTATGTTGAACCAACTTTGCATACCAGGGATAAATCCCACTTGATCATGGTGTATGATTCTTTTAATATGCTGTTAGATTCAGTTTTCTAGTATTTTCTTGAGGATTTTTGCATCTATATCCATAAGATATTGGTCTGTAGTTTTCCTTTCATGTGGTATCTTTATCTGAGTTTAGTATGAGAGTGATGTTGGCCTCATAGAATGAATTAAGGAGTGATACCTCTATTTCAACTTTTTGGATGACTTTGAGCAGAATTGCAGTTGAGTGTCTTTGGAATATTTGGTAGAATTCCCCTGTGAAGCCATCTAGTTCTAGGCTTTTCTTTGTTGTGAGGTTTTTGATTACTGATTCAAACTCTTTACCAGTACTGGTTTTGTTGAGATCTTCTATTTCTTCTTGAGTCTATATAGGTAGTTTATGTGTTTCTAATATTTTGTCTACTTTGTCTATGTTTTCTAATTCAATGATGTATAATTATTCATAATGTCAAATTATAAGCCTTATTATTTTAATGGGGTATCTAGTAATACCCTCCTTTTCATTTTGATTCTAGTTATTTGCATTCATCTCTTTTTTCTTTGTCAGTCCAGCTAAAGGTTTCTCAATTATATTGATGTTTTCAATGAACGAACTTTTGGTTTTGTTGATACTCTTTATTGCCTTTTTATTTTCTATTTAATTAATCTCCATCTAATCTTTGTTATGTCCTTCCTTCTGCTAGTTTTTGGTTTAGTTTGCACTTCTTTTTATGGTTCTTCTAGTTTAAAGGTTAGGTCTCTGATTGGAAGTTTTTCTTCTTTTGTAAAGCAAATATTTAGAGATACCAGTTTCCCTCTCAACACTGACTTTGCTACAATCTCATATGTTTGGTATGTTGTATTTTCATTTTCATTCACCTCAAGATATTTCCTAATTTTTCTCCTGGTTGATTAAGAGTATTTTGTTGAATAAACAGAAGATGACATTGGTTTAAGTGTGCATTTACCATCTCTCTCACAAAAAAACAGCTGAGTGGGGGCAAGATCCTACCTGAGTGAGCTTTTTGGGAACCCACAGAGCAGAAGGCTTCAGGGCATCAATCTGGAGAAAGCTTAAATTAGTCAGCCAAGAGGGTGCTGATGCAAATTATCAGAAATCTGTTGGCATTTATAAAAGGGTATTTATTTGGGGTAGAAGCTTACAGTTATGAGGCCATAAAGCATAAGTTACTTCCCTCACCAAAGTTTGTTGCCACATGTTGGAGCAAGATGGCTGCCAATATCTGCCTGCCAATATCTGTCAAGGGTTCAGGCTTCCTGGATTCCTCTCTTCCTGGGGCTTACTTCTCCTCAGGCTCAGGCTTGCTTCTCTTCACAAGGCCAGCTGTAGACTATCAGGTGAATGGCTTGCCTCTTTTCCCGGGGCCTTCTCTCCTTCCTCATGTGCTTACTTCCCCAGGCACCAGCATTAAAACTCCAAACTTCCTTCTCTGCAGTACAGTTTCTCTCAGTCCCCACCCACCAAGGGGCGGGGACTCAACATACTACTGATGTGGCCCAATCAAAACCTTAATCATTATTTAGTCAAGTAAAAGTAGAACTCTGAATCCAATGCACTCTAACATGCGCAGAGGAAAAGACCAGTTTACAAACATAATCCAATATTTCTTTTTGGAATTCATCAATAATATCAAACTGCTACAGGGCTGGACAAAGAGATAAATTGCTCAAGGTAAAACCCTGAGTTTCTTGCCCCCGAGGCTAGAAACTGTGGGACGGCTAAGCCCCACTCTCAAGGCAAAGCTTCTGTGAGCCCTGAGCCCTGACCTCTGCCAGCCACCCAGAGAGAGGGAGAATTCTCCAAGAGTGGGAGGGTCCTGGTGAAGGATGAAGAGGGGTTTCCTTTCTGTGGGTTTGGTTGCCTGGACCCCCTTTAAGCTTTGGGGAGCATACCAGCCAGCTCGAGGTGGCACCAGGCAGAGGGGAAAGGTGAATCTGCTGAGGCAGGCTGATTTTCCAAACCACCCTGGGATAGAGAAACTTGGCCTGGAAGAGAGTGGAGTCTGGCAATTGATTAGTCCTGTGCAGAAAACGATCAAAATTTCATCTCCCCTAAGGGAGGCGGGCAGTAGGAAGCACTTAATAAGCTTCTAAGTGCCTATTTAGGGTCCCCTAGGAGAAGGGCGTGGTCTGGAAGAGGGTTGAGAGTCATTTCTCTGTGGTGAATTCAGTCACCAGGGTCCCACTTGAATTTCAAAAGGGAACTCAACCTGACCAGGAGAGGTGAAGGGGGATCTGCTCACACAGCCTGTTGTGTTCTGCTGTCCTGGGAGAGTCAAACCTGCCTGAGGGAAAGTGACTGGACAGCTTTCTGAAGAGCTAATTGACCCAATGAGAGAGTATAGCTCAGCGCAAGAGTTTCTGCCTTGAATATATGAGGTCCCTAGTTCAAGTCCCGACTCCTCTTAGTGTAGTGATCCACCAGGATATCAAACATCCAGCTGATACTTTAGGACAGGGAAAACATAGACATTATTTTTCTATTAGCTTCTCTTGGGTCTCTTATTTTTTCTAAAAGAAGATTACTTACTTTAAAATATTAACTTGGTTTACTTGCTAAAACGCACTTCAAAACCTGCAGAGGGAAGGCTGCAGGGTAAATGACTGATGAACACCAGCAGCCTGAGAAGTTCCACAGGGGCTTAAGAGAGAAGGTTGCTCTTCCTAAGTTTTTGTTTGACTGCTTCCTTGTGTGGTTTTGTTTGTTTGTTTGTTTTTGTTTTCTTTCCAATTTCCTCCCACTTTTTTTTCCCTTTAATTAGATGCTCTAGCTTGTTTTTTGTTTGCTATGTTTCCTCTTCCTTGAATTCCCCTTTTCTTGGTATACTGATTTTGTCTACCAATGCTATCTCTTTTCCTTCCTTCATCTTCCTATCTTCTGTTGTTGTTCTTACAGTCTACCTGTCCTTATTTAGTCCTCAATTTTCTGGTTTTTATTTCTATTTCATCTATTCTGTTTTCTTTCTTTTATTAACTTTTTTCTTTTTGTCCTTTCTTTTCTCTCTCCCTCTCTCTTCATCATTCTGGTCTTTTAATTCATTCTATATATTTTTCTTTATTCAGTTTCCCATTCCATTGTAGGTACTCCGCATTTTTATTCCTATTACTCTACACTGCTTACATGAATTAAATATTCATTTTCCTAAGTCTTATATGTTTCCTTCTCTAACTTTTACTACTATTAATCTAGTATACTTTTCTTTTCTTATCTCTTTTACTTTCTCTGGCCCTAATCTTTTTCTTTCAAGGGAACATAGAAAACAGCAAGGAAATAGAACAGGAAGAACAAGGTGTCAAAGAGAAAACTTAACAACACACACAAAAAAAAACAGCAGCTAAATAAAACTCTAGAGTGGAGAGAGAAGCTAACCAACTGAATAAACCCATCAAGATAAAAAGATGACCCGACAGCAGCAAAAAATTTCAAACCATACCAAGAAACAGGAAGACATGGCCCACCCCAATGGACAAACCAAAAACCAGGACGAGATGCAGAACATTGAACAATTAATCAAAGCTGTCCAAACAAATATCATGGACCAACTTAATGGAGTGAAGGAAGAGATTAAAGATATTAGGAAGACACTGGGAGAACAAACTGAAGAAATTGTAAACATACGTAAAAAGATAACAGATATGATGGTGATGAATGGAACAATCCAAAAAATCAGGAAAGACACTGGAAACATATAACAGCAGAAGTGAACAGGCAGAGGAAAGAATTAACGATGTGAAAGACAGTACTTCTGAAATCAAACAGATATAGACCAGATAGATAAAAAGATAGAAAAAATCCAGCAGGGTCTTAGGGATTTGAACGACAACACAAAATGCACAAACATATGCATTATAGGTATCCCAGAAGGAGAAGAGGAGGGAAAGGGAAAAGAAGAGGAGGAAATAATGGCTGAAAACTTCCCAACCTTATTGAGGGAGATGGATGTACATATCCAGGAAGTGCAGCATGCCCCAAACAGTATAAATCCCAACAGGCTTACTCCAAGACATATGCTTGTCAAAATGTCCAATGCTCAAGACAAAGAGAAAATACTGAAGGCAGCAAGGGAAAAGAGAACCATCACATACAAGGGACTCTTGATAAGATTAATTGCTAATTCTCATCTGAAATCATGGAGGCAAGAATGCAGTGGTATGACATAGTTAAGGTGCTAAAAGAAAAAAAAATTCCAGTCAAGAATTCTCTATCCAGCAACACTGGCATTCAAAAATTAGGGAGAGTTCAAAATATTCACAGGTAAACAAAAATTAAGAGAGTTTGTCAATAAGAAACTTGCCCTTCAAGAAATAAAAAAAAGAGTTCTACAGGTTGAAAGTAAAAAACAGGAGAGAGAGAGAGAGTTGGAGGAGAGTATAAGAATAACTAAAAAGAGAAAAAGAGAAATAAAAACAACATATAGTATACATGAACCTAAAGATAATATGACTAATGTAAGTATTTCCTTGACAGTAATAACATTGAGTGTTGATGGATTAATCTCTCCAAACAAGAGACATAGATTGACAGGATGGATAAGGAAATATGACCCATTTATATGCTGTCTGCAAGAAACTCACCTTAGACCCAGGGATGCAAGGAGGCTGAAAGTGAATGGTTGGAATACATTTAACATGCAAACAGTAACAAAAAAAGTGTAGGAGTAGCTATATTTATATCAGACAAAATAGACTTTAAATGCAAAACTATTGTAAGAGACAAAGATGGACACTATATATTATAAAAGGGGTAATCTTCTAAGATGAAAGAACAATAGTAAACATTTATGCACTTAACCAGGGAACCTCAAAATACATGAGGCAAACACTGGAAAAACTAAGTGGAGAAATAGATGTCTCTACAATTATAGTGGGGGACTTTAATATACATTTATCACCATTAGACAGAACATCGTGACAGAGAACAATAAAGGAACAAAGACCTTGAATAATACATTAGAGGATCTGGACCTAATAGCCATTTTACAGAAAACTAAACCCAAACACAGTGGGGTATACATTCTTCTCGAGTGCACAAGGATCATTCTCCAAGATAGACCACATGTGAGGTCACAGAAAAATCCTCAATGAACTCAGAAAGATTGAAATTATGCAAAGTAACTTATTTGACCACAATGGAATATAGATGGAAATCAGTAAGGACCAAAGAACCAGATTAGGCACAAAGATATGGAAATTAAACAACACATTCTTAGACAAACAGTGGGTTAAGAAGGAAATTTCAAAAGAAATCAGTAACTATCTTGAAATGAATGAAAATGACAACACAACATATAAAAACCTATGGGATGCAACCAAAGCTGTAATTAGAGGAAAATTCATAGCCATAAATGTCTATATTAAAAAAAGAAGAAAAAGCTAATATTGAAGACCTAACTGCACACCTGGAGGAATTAGAAAAACAACAAAAAACTAACCCTAAAGGAAGTAGAAAGAAGGAAATGACAAAGATTAGAACAGAAGTAAATGAAATTGAAAATAAGAATGCACTAGAAAAAATAAAACCAAAAGCTGGCTCTTTGAGAAGATCAATAAATTGACAAACCCTTAGCCAGACTAACAACAACAACAACAACAAAAATAGAAAAAAGAGGAAGGGAATATCACCACTGACCCCACAGAAATAGACTATCATAAGAGGATACTTTGAAAAATTATATGCCAACAAAATGGATAATTTAGAGGAATCGACAGATTCCTAGATACACACCAGCAGCCTACATTGACAAAAGAAGAAATTGATGAACTCAACAGATCAATCACAAGTAAAGAGATAGAATCAGTCATCAAAAACCTCCCAACTAAGAAGAGCCCAGGAACAGACAGCTTCACAGGTGGCATCTACCAAACATTACAGAAGGAACTTACACCAATCCTGCTTAAACCCTTCAAAAATAGAAATAGAAGAAACATTGCCTAACTCATTTTATAATGCCAACATTACCCTAATACCAAAGACAAACAAAGAAGCCACAGGAAAGGAAAATTACAGACCAATCTTTCTAATGAACCTAGATGCTAAAATGCTCAACAAAATACTTGCTAATTATATTCAACAACACATCAAATGAATTATGCACCATGACCAAGTGGGTTTCATCCTGGTTATGCAAGGATGGTTTAACATAAGAATAGCAATCAATGCAATACACCACATAAATAGATTGAAAGAAAAAATATCACATGATTATCTCTATAGATGCAGAAAAAGCATTCGACAAAATACAGCACCCTTTCTTGATAAAAACACTGCAAGGGATAGGAATAAAAGGAAACTTCCTCAACATGATAAAGGGTATATATGAAAAACCCACAGCTAATATCATATACAATGTTGAAATCCAAAAAACTTTCCATCTAAGATCGGGAATAAGACAAGGATGCCAATTATCATTGCTCCTATTTAACATTGTCTTAGAAGTACTTGCTCAAACACTGAGGCAAGAAGAAGATATAAAAGGCATCCAAATTGGGAAGGAAGAAGTGAAAATTTCACTATTTGCAGATGACATGATCTTATACTTAGAAAGCCCTGAGAAATCTACAACAAAGCTTCTAGAACTTATAAATGGGTTCAGTAAAGTCACAGGTTTAGATCAATGCACAAAAATCAGTAGCATTTCTGTACACCAATAAGGAGCAATCTGAGGAGGAAACCAAGAAAAAAATACCCTTTACAATAGTAACTAAAAAAATCAAATACCTAGGAATAAATTTAACTACAGATGTAAAAGTCATACACAGAAAACTACACAGCACTGTCAAAGGAAACTTAAATAAACGAAAGAATATTCCCTGTTCCTGGATAGGAAGACTAAATATCACTAAGATGTCTATCCTCCCCAAAGTAATATACAGACTTAATGCAATCCCAATAAAAATCGACTCAGCATTATTTTACTGAATTGGAAAAAAAAAACTATGAAATTTGGGGCAAGAGGCCCCAAATAGCCAAAGACATATTGAAAAAGAAAAATGAAATTGGAGGAATCACACTTTCTGACTTTAAAACATACTACAAAGCTACAGTGGTCAAAACTGCATGGCATTGGCACAAGGATAGACATACTGACCAATGGAACAGAGTGGAGAGTTCTGATATAGATCCTCACATTTGCAGTCATCTGATATTTTACAAGACCACCAAGCCCATTCAACTGGGAGAGAATGGCCTCTTCAACAAATGATTCTTGGAGAATTGGATATCCATACCCAAAAAAATGATAAAGGAACACCATCTCACACCTTACACAAAAACCAACTCAAGATGGATCAAAGATCTAAATTAAGGGAGTGACTGTGGCTCAATCAGTAGGGCTCCCGTTTACCATATGGGAGGCCCTGGGTTCGGTTCCCGGGGCCTCCTGGTGAAGGCAAGCCCGCCCGCACGGCGTGGATAGCTGACCCAGCGAGCACAAGCAGCAAGGGGGGGATAAATGAATAAATAAATAAAACTTTAAAAAAAAAAAGATCTAAATTAAGAGCCAAGACCATAAAGACCTTGGAAGATAATGTAGGGAAGCATCTACAGGACCTTGTAATAGGAAATGGCTTCATGAACTTCACACCCAAAGCATGAGCAGTGAAAGAAAAAATACATAAATGTGAAATCCTCAAAATTAAAACCTTTTGCACCTCAAAAAAGTTTGTCAAGAAAGTGAAAAGACAGCCTACCCAATGGGAGAAATTATTTGGTAACCATATATTTGATAGGAGACTAATATCCAGCATATATAAAGAAATCCTACACCTCAAAAATAAAAAGACAAACAACCCATTTAAAAAGTGGACAATCAATCAGGAGGGGACACCATGCCCGGGACCATTTTTCCAATCAGGACTCTGATTGGCTGCAAAGGGACTACCACCCATGTGAGAGTTCAGATATTGAGCTTTACCCCTATTTGGTGAGTGGTTATATATACTTTTATTTTTTCATACTTCTTTAATTAATTACTCTTCTTTTTTGTGATTGGACAATTGTTATAATCATTTAATATAACCTGAAACTCATTTGATTGAATAAAGCTGCCTTTGTATAGAAAAAAAAAAAAAAAAAAAGGGCAATTGATTTGAAGGCACATCTCCAAAGAAAAAATACAAATGGCTAAAAAGCACATGAAAAGATACTCAACATTACTAGTTATTAGGGTAGTGCAAAGCAAAACTACAATGAGATACTATCCTACACCCATTAGAGTGGTGGCCAATAAAAAAACAGAGGACTGCAAGTGTTGGAGAGGATGTGGAGGAATGGGAACCCTCTTCCACTGATGGTGAGAATGTAGAATCGTCCAGCCATTGTGAAGGACAGTTTAGCAGTTCCTCAAAAAACTAACTATAGACCTGCCATATGACCCAGCAATTCCAATGCTGGGTGTATACCCAGAAGCATTGAAAGCAAGGACATGAACAGATATATGCACACCAATGTTCATAGTGGCATTATTCACTATTGCCAAAAGTTGGAATTAACCCAAATGCCCACCAACAGATGAATAGATAAACAAAAGGTGGTATATACCAACAATGGAATATTACTCAGCTGTAAGAGGGAATACAGTACTAACACACGGGATAACATGGATGAATCTTGAGGACCTTATGTTGACTGAAGCAAGCCAGGCATTGAAGAACAAATATTACATGACCTCACTGATATGAATTAAGCAAATCGAGCTGACTCAGAGAGCTAGAGACTGGAAGATAGTTTTACAAGAAATAGAAAGGGAGAAGAAGCTTTTGAGCCAATGCCCACATGGGTGAAATCTATGAAAAGGTAGAAGTGAGTAGTTGTTAAGTGAAGGGATATGATAGGGGTGTACCAGTACTATTTGACTGGGCAGTGCAAGCTTGACAGGGGGGAAGGGTGGGGAGGATGGGTTGGATGGTCCATCAAACTGGGGGGAGTGTTGGGGGAGGGAAAAGGTGAACACTGAGGATTGGTGGGTATATGGGTGAAACTACAATGTTGAGAAAACTCTTTTGGCAATATGACAAGGAAGGGTTACTGGTTTAGGGTGTTGGGTGGGAAGCATTTGGGACAGGGCACAACTGGGGCAGTCTTCTAGAGAATGTGTGAATGATCATTTTGTCATAGTGTGTTGTATCAGTGGGGGGAGACCCAAATAATGAGTGGGAAGGAGTTGGACTCCCATCCTGGGGAGGCCCAATATGTTCTCAAACAGAGGGGAGGGTGTCTCTCGAGAGCATAGGTGGTTCCTAAAAGGGGAGGACAGACTACTGTGTCTAGCCCTCAGTGTTGTAGCAAGTATCTATGAATCTTGTTCTTCAAAGAGTGAAGCCTATTGGTCGCTGTGAGCCCTGAGGGGAGGAGAAGCGGGAGGGAGGAATAGAACAGATGGAAGAGGGGGTATTTAGGGGGCAATGGAAGTGTTCTGCATGCAATGATGGATATAGGCCATGTTAAAATGAAATTATAAATTTCATCAAAAATTTATAAAAGTGTATGGTCTAAAATGTAAACCATAATGTAAACCATTGACCATGGTTAGTAGCTATGTTTCAATATTTGTATATCAGTTGTAACAATTGTACCATCCACATGTAAAAAGTTATTAATAGGGAAGGTGGAAAAGGGGGAGGATGTTGGGTATATGGGTGTCCCCTATATTCTGTATGTAACTTTACTGTGACTTAAAACTTTGTTGAGCACAGAATTAAAAAATGTGAGACACTGGGGAAGAAATGGGAGAAAATGCCACTGTACATACAGGACAACAGATATTACAGTGATGAAAGGCAAAATATAAAAAAAAAATTATTTTTTAAAAATAGTTTTCATTTTTTTAATACTCCAATTTTTTGAAACTTTATTTTAGTTTTAGTTTTTCTAAATCTTATGTTTAAACCTATCATTTTTATTTCACTCTCCTATTAACTGAATTTGGCAATATTCTTGGCTTCATTTTAGAAGAAGTTTTGGATTACAGAAGGGTTACAACTATGGCAGGGGAGGACCAATGGTGTGGGGCGTCAGTGATGGGGTACATGGGAGGAAGTTCACCTGGGCATACATATAAGGTATGTAAATATGTTCAAATGTTCATGGGGCATTGCCATAGTGGGTAGAGATTCACACAACTGAAAGATTACTGAATCCCCATCCTGGGGAGCTCTGCCACATTCTCTAATGGAACAGCAATAATTCCCCAATACAGGGGCAATGACTAGTGAAGAAGGATGGTCCATTGATGGGCCACTGATATTGACAACTATGCTTATGAGCTTTTTTCTCTTGAATTTGCAACTTAGCCTAGTGTTGTAGGGTGTCTAAGAGTTACCTCCTGAGAGCCTCCTTGTTGCTCAAATGTGGCCTCTCTGTAAGCCAAACTCAGCATATAAATGCATTACCCTCCCCCTAGTGTGGGACATTACTCCTGGGGATAAGCCTCCCTGGCACTGAGGGATTACCATCAAGCACCGGCTGGTGATACAACTGGAAAAAGACCTTGAATAAAAGAGGGAAAAGGTAAAGACAAACGAGTTTATATGGCTAAGAGACTTCAAAGTGAGTCGGGGGGTCATCGGAGAGGTAACACTTATGCATATCTCAGCAGGATCTCATAGATAGTCAAAGTAGATACTACTCCAAACAGTGGGGCTCCTGAGGGCTCTGGAGACACCCAGGTCCTATGGTCATGGCAGATAGCTCCAGAGTTTGGTGCCTTACCACTGGGCCCTACTTTGGAGATTGTGCTCCTGAGTGTGACAGAGTTGGACTCAGATGTGACTTCTCTACACATGCCTCTTCTGTCCCTTTTATTTGAACCTATAGTTGGTGCTGGAGTTTGTAGCACCAAGAGACTTGAACTTTTGGCTGGCCATGTACCAACTGGACCCTGAGCCTCAGCAGAGTTGCAACACCTACTTTCCCATTCATTGCACTTACCCAGGACAACTAACAAGGAGGTGAGGATGGACACCCACCACACCAAGGAACTGAGAGAGTCTACAACTGCAAGTAAGAGAGTCCCATCCAGCCAGCCCATTGGGATCAAAGTCCTCTCTCAATTAGCAGTGGAGTGGGCATCACCATCCCAGAATCCTCAGGATTGGAGAATAAAATATGGACTAGAGTAGACTTACTGGTATTCTACTATAGACTTATTGTGATTCTAGCAATGGAAGAAATTTTATCAGAGATGTGGAGACAGTAACCACTGAAGGTGCTGAAGTCAGGGAGAGGGAAAAAGAAGTGTAATATGGGGGCATTTTCAGTAATTGGAATTGACCTGAATGACATTGCAATGACAGATACAGGCTATTATATATCCTGCCATAACCTACAGAATTGATTGGGCGAGAGTGTCAACTACAACGTAAACTATAATCCATGCTTAGTGGCAATGCTCCAAAATTTGTTCATCAATTGCAATGAATGTACCACAATAATGAAAGAACTTGTTAATGTGGGGAAAAGCGGGATGTCTGGGGAGTGGGGCATATGGGAATCCCTTATATTTTGTTATGTAAAATTTTATGTAATCTAAGTATCTTTTAAAAATAAAGAAAAAATATATTTAAAAAATAATAAATGAAGAACAAACAGACAAAACAAACAAACAAAAAAGAATATTTTGTTTATTCCCACATACTTGTGAATTTTCCATTTCTCCCTCTTATTATTGATTTCTAGTCTCATTCCATTGTGGTTGGAGAATATGTATTGTGTGATTTCAATATTTTTTATATTATTGAGACTAACATATGGTGTATCCTGGAGAATGATATATATGTATTCTGTTTCTGTTGGGTGGCGTTTTCTATACATGTTTGTTAGGTCTAGTTTGTTTAGAGCATCATTCAAATTTTATATTTCCTTACTGATCTTCTGACTAGATGTTCTATCCATTATTGAGAGTGGCATATTAAAGTCCCCTATTATTAATGTAGAACTGACATTTCTCTCTTCATATCTGTAAGTATTTTCTTTATATATTTTGGAGCTCTGCTGTTATGTGCATATATATGTGCATCTTCTTTTTGAACTGTTCCCTTTATGAATATGTGATGATCATCTTTCTTCCATGAAATTTTGGGAACTTAAAGTCTATGTTAGCTGAAATTAAATAGTTACCCAGCTCTCTTTGGTTACTATTAGCAAGGTATACTTTTCCCCACACTTTTCACTTTCATCCTGCTTGTTTGTTTGAGTTTAAGGTGGAGTCCCTTGCAGATAGTATATAGTTGGGTCATACTTTTTAAATCCATTCTGCCCATCTCTGCCTTTTGACTGGATAGTTTAATCCATTGTCACTACTGATAATGATGGACCTTCTTCTGCCATTTTGCTATTTAGCCTTTGTAAGTCTTATGCTTTTATTGCTCCTCACTTCTCTTAATGTGGACTATCATATTTGTTTGATTTTTTTGTGTTGTAACATATTAGGTGACTTCTCATTTCTGTCTGGATATATTTTTTTTATCTGTTTTGTTGTGGTTATCATGGTGTTAAAATTTAACATCCTAATATTTAACAATCATATTTGGTTAGATAGCAACTTAACTTTAATAACATGCACATATACATTTCCCTTGCCTCTCTCTCCCCAAACTTTCTTTTTTAGTATTAGTTTTTACTTATATTTTTTGTACAAGGTAGGACCTATGTCCAAAACCAGAGTGTTTTGTGATAAAGTAAAAGTTTATCACTACTTTTCAGGCATTTACATTTTTTTTTTCTTTCTTTTACAAATGTAGGAAGTAAAAACTGGAAACACATACCAAACAAAACACTACAATAATTCTGGCATTTATATTTATCCAAATGGTTACTTTTACTGTAAAGACTGCAGGTCTTTACTTGTTTTTGCCACACTGAACAACTGCCTAGTGTTCTTTCCCTTTAGTCTGAAACTCCCTTCATTGTTGTTTTTAGGGCATGTCTAATGGTGACGAACTCCTTCAGCTTTTGTTTACCAGAGAATGTTTTAATCTTTTCCTCATTTTTGAAAGAAAGTCTCACCAAACATAAAATTCTTGGCTGGCAGTTGTTTTCTTTAAACACTTTAACTATTTCAACCCTCTGCATTCTTGGTTTCTGGTGAGAAACTGGCACTCAATCTAATTGGGACTCCCTTGTGCACTTTTTTCATGTTTAGCTTTAGTGTTCTCTGGGCTTCTTAGTTGTGCACATTTACATCTTTGTCATTTTGGAAAGTTCTTTGTCATTATTCTTTGACTCTTCCTTCTGCCCCTTTCTCTCTTTCTTCTCCTTCTGGGATTCCCATAATGTGGATATGCTTGATGTATGTCCCAGAGGTTTCTTAGGCTATTTTCCCTTTTTAAATTATTTTTTCTTATGTTCCTGAGCCTGACTCATTTTGAGTGTCTCATCTTAGAGTTTAATGATTCTTTCTTCTGCCAACTCCAGTCTGCCTTTGAAACCCTCCTGGGAGTTTTTCATTTCAGCTATTATGGTCTTTTCCACTAATTCTCTTTGTTTCCTTTTTAAAACTTCTCATATTGCTGATTCTTTTTTATCCTGATATTTTTATTTCTTTCACTGTACTTTCCTTCATCTTCTTGAGTGTTTTTAAGATCATTTTTAAAAAAAGGCTTTGTTCACTATATCCACATTCTCATCTTCTCCATTGGTGTTTTCTGGGTTTTTATCCTCTTCCTGTGGTTGGGACATCATTTTCTATTTCTTTGTCTGTGTCCTCTTGTTTTACACACTGTACATTTTAATATTTTTATATGTTAACTCTGAGATTTATTCTATGAAATGTTTTCTTTTCGATTTGTAACCAGCTAATGATATGACAGAGATTTTCTTGAGACTGTGCCCTCCTAGCAGTAAGATCTGCCAAAGGTGCATGCAATGTGCAGGTTTTCTTTGTCTTTCTGGGCATCTGTTTTGTCCTGGGATTTTGCTTGCTAGTTGTTTTGGAGCTGTTCTGTTTAGAGGAGTTTGATTTATCCTTCTTCCCAGGAGACAATCTACCCTCTCCCATGTATTTGAAGCCTGTTGACCTTTGCTCCAGACTGTCTGCCTTTATGGTTTCTTACACTCCTTTCATTTTTTCATGCTTTTACCTGAAGAGCAAATTCTGGGGGAAAGGAGTATGTTAAAGAGGGCTTTCCCAAGTCAGACTTTTCCTGCTGAAACAGGACAAAGATCCCAAAAGGGGGTACAACCAGGCTCCAAAGTGCCTAGGTAAGTTAGTCAGGAAGGGCACCAAGAGCTTCTCCAAGGGATCTGTTTCGGAGTGAAGCGGAGGAAAGGAGGCATTTAGAAATCAGACCTGGAGCTGAGATCAGTTTAAACAAAAACTTTATAAGAGAGAGAGCTTAGCAGGTGGGCTGAGTCTGAGCAGACTATAGCCCAGAGGGAGGAGGAGAAGGGGATTTTTATAGCTTGTTCTGGGCTAGACTATAAAGTGCTAAGTTGTGATGATTTATGCTAGCCTAGTAGTTTTGGGGTTAGAATGTGATCACTCATAATGGCTTTGTAGTTTCACCTGCATCCTAGGTGTTATCCTCTCTCTGACTTGGGTTGTTATTTTCATATCAATAAGAATGCTCAGCTGTAGGAAGAGGGAGGGAGAAGGATGGAGAGGGGAGGCAGGGTGGGAGCTCTGGGCTCTACATTCCAGACTCTCTTTATTTCTTTTTGCTGGGGAAGTGGGACGACAATATGTTTTCTGTAGTTACTTTCTGCTGACTGGGGTGTAGAGCTGTCCCTAACAGTCATTTTGTGTCAGGGGCCAGTGGTGGTGGATTTGCTGTATGAGGCGCATGTTGCTGATAGCCTGATTGGTTATAGTGTGGAGGGTTCTGCGGATGAAACTTGTTTGGAGTTGTGTAAGGCAGGGCCTGAGGAGAAGGACTCATAAGATTAATATGAGGGGTTAGGAGGGGTACGAGGAGGGCTTTAAGCCAGGAATTATTGTTAAGGGTGTTTTTTTCTGGCTCCTTTGATGATCTTCTGTTTACTGGGGAAGGGTATGTGGGTTTTCAGAACAGTAAATTAAAGGTTCCAGCACTTAACATTTTTTTGAAGCAGACTGATTGTTTTTTTGGAGCTAATTTTTCCCCTGCTGAGGAGGAATGGGCCATTGGCCAATATGGCTTTCTTTCTCAGCCTTTTTGCTTGGAGGGTAAGGAAAGGGCATTTTTAAAAACATACTCTACAGAGGGGGAAGTGGGCAGTTTATGTTCCTACACTCTACCCCAGTGCCCCTTTTACTTTCCATTCTATGTGTAAATATTTTGAGATATCACCTGAGCAGTTAAGGCATCAGAATATTGCATGCAGGTCATACATTAACAATATAAAAGACAACAGAATATTAGGGGTAATATATACACAACATTGAACATTAATTTTTGACAGTGAAATTACATAATTTGGTGGATAACTATTTCATATTATGATTTAAAAAAAAATACAGACAGGGGCAGATTATGTTGGTTTAACAGTATACAAGCAATACTTTCATTAGTAGATAACAAAGTACCAGGTAGGGGGCCTTTTTGAGGAGGTTTCTCTAATACAATATATTTTTCTATTTTTAAATTTTTTGGATTTTCTTTAGTGACATTAAAAATCAGTTTAAGCACAAGTAGAGTTTACATAGGCACACATAGTTTCAGTGGGAATAGGAGATTTTAGATTATTAATTGTGGTTTCAAAACAATGTTTTGGGTGACTTTTATTTCTCATGGACTTAAGATTCCCAACCAGTGGGGATGCATAGCCAGTACCATGGTTAAACGACCTTGTTTTTCCCCAGTTTGTATAGTTTGAGGCATAGGCAACCACAAGTTATTTTTACTTTCCCTTTTGGGCTGTAGGGTGGCTGGCACTTTAATTTGTAACTTCAGTGCCTACATTGGTTTTGCTGTTAGCATTTTAACTGGAGCTGTGGTTACACCATATACCACTGAATTTAAACTTGTTTCATTGTTGTAAAGATTCTTTATCACATTTTATCTGTTTTATTAAAAGGCCATTCATTTTTCTAATAAAAAGTCTAATCAATATTTTGGTTTATGGTTTAAGACTGTGTGAGGTGATTGGCAAATTGAATTTTTTGGTCAATTTGGGTTGTTATTCCATATAGGGCACTTATACATTTTTTAGGTAGCAAATAGTAGCTGGCTGGTTACAAGTGCCCCGTTGTAGTGCTTGCAGCAGTGAAGGTACACCTTGTCCTTTTGGAGAGCAGGAGGGGACTGATGTAATTTACTTGCCATTGTGCTATTGTAGTTTGTGCTCAGCTAATATCCAGTGAGGTAATTGTTGCAGTGGTTGGAGTGAGTACAATGGATATTTGTGGGTGATGTCCATGAGCTGTTGGCTAGCAACAGGCAGCTGGAAGTGCAGCCACAAGGTTCAGTAGGCACAATGTCTATTTCTCCTGTGGAGCCACTGTGCTGCTTCTTGGTTTCAATGGTATAGCTCTGGATCTTTGCGAGGGCATCTGCTTTAACAGTTTCGAGAGGGGTGTTACAGGAGTGGGCTGGGACATGCTGCTACTGGCAGACATCCCAGATGTTTTTTCACAGATCTTTCTCCCACAGAGGGCAGCCCATGACAGTCCATTGTTCCTGTCTCATTTTTAGCATTTGCAATTCACCCCTGGATAGGGATGGCAGTTTTTGGAGTGACTGGACGCTATTGGGTTAAGCCCTTCACTTGTAACAGGGCTTGATATACTGCACATAGTTTCTTTTCTAATGGGTTATATTTTACTTTGGCCCTTTCCTACAATTGTGTCTAAAACTCAAGGGTATTTGTTTAGAATGTTGTTTCTGCCACAAACCCCACCCAAAGCCAATATTGGTGCTGGCTACATCCAATTTACAGGGTAAGTCATTGTTCACCCCCTTTTACTGCTCGAGCCTGTGTTATTGCCTTCTTTACTTTTTTCTTTTTTAAAGAAGCCTGCTGGGGTTTTTCCCAATTATATGCACCATCAATATAATGAAATAGGATTATGGTTACAGGTTTCTTCCATGCAGCCAGATTTTTGCCACCAGGCCAGGACAGATGATTGGGCTATGCACACAGCCTTGAGGAAGCACTGCAAAATCCACCATTGGTTTTCTCACATGAAGGTGAATGCAGACTGGCTTGACTTGCTTAAGGAGATATTAAAGAAAGCCGTAGCAAGTTTTGAAATAAAGTGATAGTGGTATAACTGGATATTAATTTTTTGCAACAAACTAGCAATATTTGGTACTGTTGCATACAGCAGTGGTGTTAGTTTAATTTATGATAATTAAATGTTATGCACCAGCCCTGGCAACCTCCAAGGGCCACTGTCTTTCTGTAGCCATAGAGCTGTTTCTTTAGTGGAGGTGGGGTAAATTAGATGAATATGAACCAAAACATCTGCCTCTTGATTTTTAGGTAAGAAGTTGTTTCTGTGACACATACCATTTTTAAAAGTAATTAAGAAGATGGCATCAGTTTAGGAGGGCACTCACCAACTCACTCTTGGAGAATGGCTGATTGGGGACAGGATCCTGCCTGAGTGGTCTGTGCTGGGGGCCCACGTCGCGAGAAACTTGGGGACATCGATCTGGAGGGATCTGCTCAGGAAAGAAACGTGAGTTTTTCCCCTGGCTGTGGTAGTCAACACAAACGGCTGAGCCCCACCCTCAGGGAAAAAGGCTGGGGTGAGCCACGACTCCTGCTGGCAATCTGGTGAGAGGGAGCATTTTCCGAGAGTGGGAGGGTTCTGGAGGAGGGTTGAGAGGGGTTTCCTTTCTGTGGATTTGGCTGCCTGGAACTCCTTGCAGCTTTGGGGAACAAAATAGCTGCCTTGAAGCGGCACCAGGCTGAGGGGAGTGGTGAATCTGCTGAAGAAGGCTAATTTACCTAGCTGCCCAGGGATATGCCCCGACTCCCGCCGGCAACCCTGTGAGAGGGAGCATTCTCTGAGAGTGGGAGAGTTCTGACAGAAGGTGGAGAGCGGTCTCCTTTCTATGGCTTTGGTTGCCTGGACCCCCTCACAGCTTTGGGGAGCAAATAAGCCAGCTTGAAGTGGCACCAGGCTGAGGGGGAGAGGCGAATCTGCTGAAGAAGCCTGATTTACCTAACAGCCTGGTGGTACTGAGGCTTGGCTCAGGAGGGGGCAGAGTCACCCAATTTTATCTTTCTTCACTGACAAGTAACAGAGCTTCAGCTCCTCCGGGGAGGCCAGGAAGTGGGAAGTGCTTGATTAGTATTCACGAGCCTATTTAGGGTCCCCTCAGTGGAGGGGGTACTCTAGAAGAGGCCTTCTTTTGGGTCCCCTATTTCTCAAAATAAAAAAAAAAATTTTTTTTTTATTTATTTTTTATTTTATTTTTATTTTTATTTTTATTTTATTTTATTTTATTTTTTTATTATGGGTAAAAATCAAAATTCTCACAATACATACAAACATTTGTAAAATGATATATAAATATATATGCATATATGTGTATTTGCTTACAAAAATGTTATTTATATATATATATATATACATATATTTTAAGAGGTGCTTAGATTACCTAAAATA
Source organism: Tolypeutes matacus (assembly GCA_026826555.1). Lineage (NCBI taxonomy): Eukaryota > Metazoa > Chordata > Mammalia > Cingulata > Chlamyphoridae > Tolypeutes > Tolypeutes matacus. Next base: position 537,790 of record JAKSZT010000092.1, on the reverse strand, counting down.
TTACACGGAACCCACTGGGATTCCCATGTTGCCCACCTCCCACACCTCCCACCACATCCCACACAAACATCTCCCACAGTGTGGCCCACCAACCTCAATGAACTTACACATCCTGGAGCCTTGCCACCAACCATAGACCACATTTAAACTTAGTTTAATTGCTAAAATCTACCTCAAAACCTGCAGATAGAACCTTGCAGGGCAATTGATTGATGAACACAAGCAAGGCTGAGAGGCTCCACAAGGGTCCAAGAAGGAACAATGTTCTTCCTTAGCCTCGTTTGACTGCTTACTTGTGTGGTTGTTTGGTTTTTCTGTGTTTATTTGTTGGCTTTTGCATTTCTTTCCTCTTTCCTCCCCCTGGCTCTTTTTTTCTTTTCTTTTTTTTAATTAGGTGCTGCTAACTTGTCTCTTCTTTGCTGTGCTTCTTCTTCCATGATTTCCCATTCTCCGTCTATAATGATTTTGTCTCCCAATGCTATCTCTTTTCCTTCCTTCATCTTTCTACCTTCTGCTTTCTGTTGTGGTTCTTACATACCACCGTTTTTCATTAGCCCACAACTTCAAGGGTGTCAATTTCTGTTTTATCTATTTTGCTTTCTTCTTTTTTATTATTGTTAACTTTTTCCTTTCAGCCCTTTCTTTACTTTTTCTCTCTCTCTTCATCTTTCGCCTTCTAAATCATTATATATCTATTCCCCTATTTGGTTTCCCAGTCCATTGTAGGTACTCCACCTCTTTCTTATTACTCTACACTACCTACATGAGTTAAATATTCATTTTACTAAGCCTTATACAGCCCCTTTTCTAACTTTTATCAACATTACTATTATCCTTCTTCCTTTCTCACATCTTTTTGTTTTTTTTATAGATTTTATTTATTTATTCATTTATCCCCCCCCTTGCTGCTCGTGCTCGCTGGGTCAGCTAACCACGCCGTGCGGGCGGGCTTGCCTTCACCAGGAGGCCCCGGGAACCAAACCCGGGGCCTCCCATATGGTAAACGGGAGCCCTACTGATTGAGCCACAGCCGCTTCCCTTTCTCACATCTTTTGATTCCTCTGGTCCTAATCTTTTGCCTTCAAGGGAACATATAAAGAAACAAGGAAATAGAATAAGAAGAAAAAAGTCTAAAAGAGAAAACTTAACATACACACAGACTACGAGATAAATAAAACTCTAGAGCAGAGAGAGAAGCTAATCAACTGAATAAACCCATCAGGATAAAATGATGATGAGAAGGCAACAAAAAATTACAAACCACACTGAGAAACAGGAAGACATGGACCAGTCCAATGAACAAACTAAAAACTAGGAAGAGATGTAGAACATTGAACAACTAATCAAAGCTTTCCAAACAAATATCATGGACCAACTTAATGAGGTAAAGGAAGAGATTAAGAATATTAGGAAGACACTGGGCAAACATACTGAAGAAATTGTAAACATACATAAAAAGATGACAGATATGATGGTGATCAATGGCACAATCCAAGAAATGAAAAAGATGTTGGATTTACATGACAGCAGATTTAAACATGCAGAGGAAAGAATTAGTGATGTGGAAGACAATACATGTGAAATCAAACAGATAGATAAAAAGATAGAAAAAATCTAGCAGGGACTTAAGGATTTAACTGACAACTCAAAATGCACAAACATACACATTGTAAGTATCCCAGAAGAAGAAGAGAAGGGAAAGGGAACAGAAGGAGTGTTGAAGGAAATAATGGCTGAAAACTTCCCAACCTTATTGAGAGAGATGGATGTCCAGGAAGCACAGCACACCCCAAATAGAATAAGTCCCAACAGGCCAACTCCAAGACATATACTTGTCAAAATGTCCAATGCTCAAGTCAAAGAGAAAATACTCAAGGCAGCAAGAGAAAAGAGAACCATCACATACAAGTGAAGCACAATAAGCTGAATTCTCATCTGGAACCATGGAGGCAAGAAGACAGTGGTATGACATAGTCAAAGTACTAAAAGAAAAAAACCTCCAGCCATGAATTCTCTATCTAGCAAAACTGTGTCCCGGCCCGCGGGACATCAACGAGGACCCGAAACCTGCTGAGAAAGAATGGTGGGACAAGAGACGCAAGGAATGACAGCAAGACAGTATTCTGATCAAGCTGCAAAACTTTAAAGAAGAAGCAGGGTATATATACTCTAAGGGAAGAGGGAGTGGCTAACAAAGACGGGTGGCGCTTTAGGATTGGTAGGTACTGTTGCTGGGGGTGTGGGATTGGTTGGTGCTGTTGCTGGGGGGAGGTGGCAGTATTGAGGGAGTGGCTAGGTGCTGTTGCTAGGGGTAGGTGGCAGCACTTCTGGCGCGAATCTTTGGCGTGGGCGGGAAATGCTGCTGACTTCCTAGAAGAAGGCTAGGGTGTTATTGTTTCAGTCCTGGCGGCCATGTTGCATACCACCGACCTCGCTTAAGGCAAAATAGACATGGATATATTATTTTTACGGCCCCCAACAAAACTGGAATTCAGAAATGATGGAGAGTTCAAAATATTCACAGATAAACAGAAATTAAGAGAGTATGCCAATAAGAAACCTGCACTTCAAGAAATATTAAAGGAAGTTCTACAAGTTGAAAGGAAAAAAAAAAAAAAAACAGGGGAAAGAGAGTTGGAGGAGAGTGTAGGAACAACTAAAAAGACAAAAAGAGAAATAAAAACAACATATGACATACATTAACCCAAAGAAAATATGGCTGATATAAGAAATTCATTGTGAGTAATAACACTGAATATTAATGGATTAAACTCACCAGTCCAGAGACACAGATTGGTGAATGGATAAGAAATATGATCCATCTATATGCTGTCTACAAGAAACCCACCTTTGACCCAGGGATTCAAGGAGGCTGAAAGTGAATGGTTGGAAAACAATTTTACAAGCAAACAATAGCCAAAAAGGGCAGGAGTAGCTGTCCTAATATCAGACAAAATAGACTTTAAATGCAAAACTATTGCAAGAGACAAAGATGAACACTATATATTAGTAAAATGGGTAATCTCTCAAGAAGAGAGAACAATCATAAACATTTATACACCTAATTGGGGTGCCTAAAAATACATGAGGCAAACTCTGGAAAAACTAAGTGGAGAAATAAATGCCTCTACAATGATAGTGGCATTTGATAATATGTTGTTATCACCATTAGACAGAACATCTAGACAGAGAATCTATAAAGAAACAAAGACTCTGAATAATACATTGGAGGACCTGGACCTAATAGACATGCAGAACACTGCACCCAAATACAGCAGGATTTACATTCTTCTCGAGTGCACATGGATCATACTCCAAGATAGACCAAATGCTAGGCCACAGAACAACTCTCAATGAATTCAGAAAGATTGAGATTATACAAAGTAATTTCTCTGACTGCAATGGAATGAAATTGGAAATCACTAAGGGCCAGAGAAACAGATTAGGCACAAAGATATGGAAATTAAACAACACACTCTTAGACAAACAGTGGGTCAAGGACGAAATCTCAAAAGAAATCAGTAAATACCTTGAAACTAATGATAATGGCAACACAACATATCAAAACTATGGGATGCAGTGAAAGCTGTCCTGAGGGGGTAGTTCATAGCCATAAATACATATATTAAAAAAGAAGAAAGAGATAAAATTGAAGACTTAACTGCACACCTGGAGGAATTGGAGAAACAACAACAAACTACACCTGAAAGAAGTAGAAAGAAGGAAATAACAAAGATTAGAGCAGAAGTAAATGAAATAGAGAATAAGAAAGCACTAGAAAAAATAAGCAAAACCAAAAGCTGGTTCTTCGAGAAGATCAATAAAATTGACAAACCCTTAGCCAGACTAACAAAGAAATAGAGAGAACAGATGCAAATACACAAAATAAGTAATGAGCAAGGGGATATCACTACTGATGCCACAGAAATAAAAAGTATCATAAGAGGATATTTTGAAAAATTGTATGCCAACAAGAATGATAATTCAGAGGAAATGGACAAATTTCTAGAAACTCACAAACAGCCTACATTGACAAAAGAAGAAATTGATGAACTCAACAGTCCAATTACAAGTAAAGAGATAGACTCAGTCTTCAAAAGCCTCCCAACTAAGAAGAGCCCAGGACCAGATGGCTTCACAGCTGAATTCTACCAAACATTCCAGAAAGAGCTAACACCAATCCTGCTTAAGGTCTTCCAAAAAATAGAAGTAGGAGGAACATTGCCTAACTCATTCTATGATACCAACAGTACCCTAATACCAAAGCCAAACAAAGATACCACAAGAAAGGAAAATTAGATCAATTTATCTAATGAAACTAGATGCTAAAATTCTCAACAAAATACTTGCTAATCACATTCAGCAACATATCAAAAGAATTATACATCACGACCAAGTGGGTTTCTTATATTTTCAATATAAGAAAAATCAATCAATGTAATACATCACATAAACAGAATGAAAGAAAAAAAATCACATGATTATCTCTATAGATGCAGAAAAAGCATTTGACAAAATACAGCACCCTTTCCTGATAAAAACACTGCAAAAGATAGGAATAGAAGGAAACTTTCTGAAAATGATAAAGGGTATATATGAAAAACCCTAAGCTAACATCATCTTCAATGGTGAAATCCTAAAAGCCTTCCCTCTGAGATTGGGAACAAAACAAGGATGCCCACTATCACCTCTCCTATTTAACACTGTCTCAGAAGTACTTGCTCGATCACTGAGGCAAGAAAAAGATATAAAAGGCATCCAAATTGGAAAAGAAGTAAAAATTTCATTATTTGCAGACAACATGATCCTCTACGTAGAAAGCTCTGAGAAATCTACAACAAAGCTTCTAGAATTTTTAAAGGAGTTCAGTAATGTCGCAGGCTATAAGATCAATGCTCAAAAATCAGTAGCATTTCTGTACACCAATAACGAGCAATCTGAGGAGGCAATCAAGAAAAAAAAAATACCATTTACAATAGTAACTAAAAGAATCAAATATCTAGGAATAAATTTAACCAAAGATGTAAAGGACTTATATACAGAAAACTACACAACACTGTTAAAGGAAATCAAAGAAGACTTAAATAAATGGAAGAATATTCCCTGTTCATGCATAGGAAGACTAAACATCATCAAGATGTCTATCCTACCCAAACCAATCTACAGATTTAATGCAATCCCAATAAAAAGCAATACTGTATTTTTTAAGGAACTGGAAAAACTAACTACAAAATATATTTGGAAAGGTAAGAGGCCCTGAATTGCCAAAGACATATTGAAAAAGAAAAATGAAGCTGGTGGTATCACACTACCTGACTTTAAAACATACTACAAAGCTACAGTTGTTAAAACTGCACGGTATTGTCACAAGGATAGACATACTGGCCAATGGAACTGAATTGAGAGTTCTGATATAGATCCTTGCATATACAGTCATCTGATATTTGACAAGGCCACCAAGCCCGCTCAGTTGGGAGAGAATGGCCTCTTCAACAAGTGGTGCTTGGAGAACTGGATATCCATACCCAAAATAATGAGAGAAGAATACCATCTCACACCTTATACAAAAATCAACTCAAGATGAATCAAAGATCTAAATATAAGAGCCAAAACCATAAAGACTTTGGAAGATAATGTAAGGAAGCATCTACAGGACCTTGTAATAGGAAATGGCTTCATGAACTTCACACCCAAAACACGAGCAGCAAAAGAAAAAATAGATAATTGGGATTTCCTCAAAATCAAAAATTTCTGCACCTCAAAGGATATTATCAAGAAAATAAAATGCAGCCTACCCAATGGGAGAAAATATTTGGCAACCATATATCTGATAGGAGCCCAATATCCTGCATACATAAAAAAATCCTACACCTCGAAAATAAAAAGACAAACTACCCATATATAAAATGGGCAAGTGACCTGAAAAGACACTTCTCCAAGGAAGAAATACAAATGGCTAAAAAGCACATGAAAAAATGCTCGACAGTGCTAGCTCTTAGGGAAATGCAAATCAAAACTACAATGAGATACCATCTTACACCCATTAGAATGGTGGCTATTAAAAAAACAGAAGACTATAAGTGTTGGAGAGGATGTGGAGGAATGGGAACCTTCATCCATTGGTGGTGGGATTGTGGAATGGTCCAGCCACTGTGGAGGACAGTTTGGAGGTTCCTCAGAAAACTAACAATAGATCTTCCATATGATCCAGTGATTCCACTGCTGGGTATATACCCAGAAGAATTGAAGGCAAAGATACAAACAGATATATGTGCACAAATGTTCATAACGGCATTGTTCAGTATTGCCAAAAGTTGGTGCCCATCAACAGATGAATGGATAAACAAAATGTGGCACATACATGCAAAGGACTATTACTCAGCTGTAAGAATGAATGAAGTGTTAACACATGGAATAACATGGATGAATCTTGAAGACCTTATGTTGAGTAAAGCAAGCCAGGCATTGAAGGATGAACAGTACATGACCTCACTGATTTGAATTGAGGAAAGTGAGCAGTCTCTTAGAACCATTGTCTGAAAGATAGGTTAACAAGAGAGAGAAAGAGAAAAGAAGTTTGTGAGCCATCACTCATATGGACATAATCTATGGTAAAGTGATAGAGTATAGTTGTATGTTGAAGGGCTAGGACAGGTGGGTAGTGATATTACTGGGTTTGGTAGTGCAGGGTCGACAGGTGGGTAGATTAGGAAGGGCGGGTTAGAATACCCAGGACACTGGGGGGAGAGATGGGAGAGGGACCAGGTGAACACGGGATTTGTGGGTATGACGTTGAAAGTGCAGGGGTGGGAATGCTCTTATGGCAATATGACAAGGGATTGTCACTGGTTTAGGTGTTGGTTGGGGGGGGCATTCAGGATAGGGTGCATTTAGAGCAGGCTTCTGGGGAGTGTGAATGTTCATTCTGTCATAATGTGTTGTGTCAGTGGGTGGAGACCCATGCGGTAAGCGGGAAGAAGATGGATCCCCATCATTGGGAGGACCGATTCACCCAGAAACAGACAGGTGGGTGTCTCTTATGAGCAAGGGTGGATCCTAATAGGGGAGACTAATCAACATGTCAAGACCTCATATTGCATGTAACTATGAATCTTGTCATCCAATGAGTCAAGACAGGGGGTGTCATTTGCCCCATGGAGATGGGGAGGGAGAAACAGAATAGATCAAACAGGGGGTCTTTAGTGGTCAGGGGATATTTTTCATTACCTTACAGTGATGGACACAGGACATGTTAATATCATCAAAAATTATTAAATTGTACCATCTAAAATGTAAACTGTACTGTAAACCATTGACAATGTTTAGTAGCTATGTTTTCCTATCTGTATAAGAGTTATAACAATGCTACCATCCACATACAAAAAGGTTTTAATATGGGGTGAGGAGAGGCAGAGGAGCTTGGGTATATGAGAGTCTCTAGTATTCTGTGTGTGGCTTTGCTGTGACCTAAAACTTCTTTGAAAATTGAATGAAAATTTGGGAGACACTGGGGAGTGCAAGGGGGAAGGTGCCACGGTACAGACTGGCACCTGATAATGCAGTGATAAAAGGAAAAATGTAAAAAAAAAATTTTCCCCATTTTTTGAATATCCCAAACCTTTAATTTATTTTAATTTTTAGTATTTTTTTAAGTTTCCATGTATTTTGTCTCTTACATTTAAACTTATCATTATTATTTCATTTTCCTATTAATTGTATTTGTCTATTATATGAGTTTCATCTTCAAGGAAGGTTTAGGGTTACAACGGGGGCAGGAGAGAATCATTGGTGGAGGGTATCAGGGATGGTGGTTTCATGGGGAAAAGTTCATCTGAATATACATAAAAGATATATAAAATTGTTCAAATGATCAAGAAGTGAAGCATGGTCACAGTGGGTGGAGAATCACTCAATAAATGAGAGAATACTGAATTCCCAGCCTGGAGAGCTCTGCCACATTCTCCAAGGGAGCGGCAACTGTACCCCAAGTGCAGGGGCAGTGTCTGGCAAAAGAGGATGGTCCACTGATGGGTTCCTATCAGTGACTAACCTTAGGAGTCTTTGTTCTTGAAATTGAAACTTAGCCTATTGTTATGGGGTGCCTAAGGGTTGCCGCCTGAGAGTCTCCTTGTTGCTCAAATGTGGCCTCTCTATAAGCCAAACTCAGCATATGAATGCATTACCTTCCCCCCAGAATGGGACATGAGTCCCAGGGATGAGCCACCCTGGCAAGGAGGGATTACTACCAAGTGACAACTGGCAATACACTGGAAAAAGACCTTGAATAAAAGGGGGAAAAGGTAAAGACAAATGAGTTTATATGGCTATGAGACTTCAAAGAGAGTCGGGAGGTCATCCCAGAGGTAACGCTTATGCACACCTCAGTAGGATCTCATAGAACACCAAAATGGATATCATTCCAAACAGAGGGGCTCCTGAGGGCTCTGGAGACACCCAGATCCTTATGGATATAAGGGAGGATAGCTCCAGAGATTGATGCCTTATCATTGGGCTCTACTTTGGAATCTGTGCTCCTGAGAGTGACAGAGTTGGACTCAAATAAGTCCTCCCTGCACATGGACCATCAGTCCCTTCTATTCAAAACTTATATGTGGTTCTGGAGCTTGTAGGTGTACTTCCAGAGACTGGAGCCTTTGGCCTGCCCATGTGCCAGCTGTGCCTGGAATCTTGGTGGAGCTGCAAATTCTAATCTATAGCTCAATGGGCTCACCTAAGACACCTGGCGGGGAGATGATAATGGACAACGGCCATCCCAGGGAATGGAGAGAGTCTGCAGCTGCAGGGAGGATAATCCCATCCATCTTATCTATGGGATATAAGGCCCCTCTCACTTGGAGGTGGAGTGGACATCACCATCCCAGACTCCTCAGGATTGGAGAAGAGCTATGGACTAGAGTGGACTTACTGGTATTCTGTTGTAGACATATTGTGATTCAAGCAATGGAAGAAATTACCACATTGATGTGGAGCCAGTGGCCACTGGATGCTTTTGGGGCAGGGAGAGGGAAAAGCAGTTGTAATACAGGGGCTTTTTCGGGACTTGGGAATTATCCCGAGTGACAATACATCGACAGATATAGGCCATTTTACATCAGCGTATAACACGCAGAATTGTGTGGGAGAGAGTGTCGTCTACAATGTGAACTATGGTCCATGTTTAGTGACAAAGCTCCAGGATGTGTATATCCATTGCAGGTGATCTGCCACACTAATGAAAGATGTTTATCTGCGAGGCTGTGGGAGTTGTGGGAAGTGGGGAAAATGGGTATCCCTGTAATTTTTGTGTAACATTTATGAAATCTAAGTATTTTTAAAAATATTAAAAAAAATAAAGTTAAAAAATAATTAAAACCATGATTAACAACATTATACTTATATCTGATACTATGCCAAAATATTGATAAATTTCCAGGAATTTTATACAATTTTTAAGTATTCATATGAACATTTTACTTATATATTTTGATTAACAGAGGGTTAAAGAACACTTTTACTTTTATAACAGCTTCTAAATATTTTCCATTTAATTTATAACATATCAAATGAATTTAACCATCTCATTATTTTACTTTTCACTTTTACACTTTTGCTACGAGTACATTAATCAACAGGTACTTTATTTTAGCGGTACAGGAAAAATTGCTTTATTCCTTATTTTATGAAACTTAAGATTTCCAATGGAATCAAGACTACCTTTTACTTACCACCACTTTAATATGCAGATTGAGGTGGTCTCTGACAGGTTTTCCTGTTATGAATTTATTTTGTGTTATTATCATCAATTCAGTTTTTGTTTAATAATGAATTCCTGGAAGTAACCATTTAAATATTTCAGTTTATGCAATACTTTTACAAACTTTTTATGACTATCCATAACTATATAGACTACAGTTACTTCATTTTAAGCCAAATTTCACCTTCACAGAATACCTTCTTTTACTTAGTGCTACCTCCTACAATAGTTTCTACCAGTTTTGTTTTATATACTTTCATTCTGAATGAATGAAAATTAGCTATTTTATCTCAGGACAAAACACACTCTCTTAAACAAATTTATCAAATTTTAGTCAGCACTTCCACAAACTTTTTACTTCTTTCTATATTTGTTTAAGTTTTACATCCCTCATTCCATTCTGTGAATTTAATATTACCATCTGGAGGTATCAAAATATACACTGGCACTGAACAAACAGATAAACACAAAAAGAGTTAAGACACATTAACAGAAACATGCAGCTTATTAATTTAATTCATAATTTTTAGTCCTTTGCTATGATTGTTTTCAAGCTCTCCATTATTTCACATCTCTGAATTTTACTGCTTTTAAGATTCCTTTTGGGGGTCGGATGTGGCTCAACTGGTTCGGCGTCCGTCTCCCATATGGAGGGACCCAGGTTCAATCCCCGGGACCTACCGGTAAAAAAAAAAAAAAAAAAAGATTCCTTTTGGAACCCGTGTTGCCTGGATTATGCCAGCTTGCTCTTGGAAACACTTTTATTAGTAATCAGCAACCAGTTAGGAATACTTGAGTAGTATAAATGCAGTTAAGCATTAATTTAGCAGTTTAGACAGACAGACATTTAATACATATATTTTGGATTACTACTCTTTAGGAGTCCACTTAGATTTAAAGTTCAAGCGTAAGCTATTGATTTAAAACTGAAAGTTCTTTTAACACCTTTATAAAAAATTCTGATTAAAATAAAAGGCGATTAAAACTTAAAACATTGTTAAAGCAGCATTCTATTTTGAGTTGAATTGTGATTGGTGTGTAGTGGGCAGCAATGGTAGGAATTTTAGTATTTTAGTTTTCTGGATTGACAGAGTTTTGTGGAAAAGGGAGAGCAGAGGAGGGAGTTGGGGATAGGTCTGTTAGAGAAAGGAGGGTGATGACATGTGCACCTTGAGGAGCAGGAATGAGTATTTGTGCTTTGAGCCTGGTTAAAATGTTTTTTCAAGGATTGGAGTTGGACAGTGGGAGAGCACTAAAAATGAGTGAGTGAACAGATGACTTTTAGCGAGCAGGCAAAAGAGGGATTGTGATAGGTTGTGAAACTTTTCCATCAACCTCCACTACAGAGATTGAGGAGCGAGTTAAGGGTTCCGGGAATTTGGGACGGGCAGAGTAAGTGGCTTCCGTATCCATAAGCAATGAAATTGGCTTACCTGCCACCATCAGATTTTCCTGAGGTTTCACTTTGGAGATGGGCGTGGGGACCTGCGTGGTTCTTGGGCACTTTTAATCCTCTGTTGCCAGTCCCAGAAGGTCTGGGAGGTTGAAGCCGGGGGTTGGGTTTGACTGGGTAACTGATGCGATCTTGCCTTGAGAGGCCTGGGGACAATCGGACTTCCAGTGGCTTCCTTGCTTGCCCAGTGGGCGTGGCCCCGGAGCGGGTTGTGGGTTTGGTCACTGCTTGGCTCAGTGCCCAGGCCTTTTACATTTGAAACATGGTCCTGGTGGTTTTTTTTTTTTTTTTTTTTAATCTGCCGGGAGTGGGGTGGCTGCTGGGAATTTTGGAGGGCGGAGGAGTTACGGTTAGGTTTTTTTCGGGGGACTGCTGTGGCTCGGACAGGGTCGTTGGCAGCATTATGTTGGTTTAGGGTATTTGCATGGGTCTAGGCATGTTTTTTCTCCTCTGGGGATAGACAGGTGGAAAGAATGATGTGGAGGTCTTGCCAGGTTAAGGTTATGAGATAGTTAGGCTGGTATTCTACAATAGACTTGTGATTCTAGCAATGGAAAAAAGTTACAGCATTGATGTGGAGGCAGTGGCCACTGGAGGCTCTGGGGGCAGGGGGGAAGGAAAGACAGGTGTAATGCCGGAGCTTTTTTGGGACTTGGGAATGTCCTGAATGGCATTGCAATGACAGATATAGGCCATTATATATCTTCCCATAGCCTTCAGAAATGTGTAGGAGAGTATAAACTACATCATGAACTATGGTCCATGTTCAGTGGCAATGCCCCAGGATGCCTTTATCAATTGCAATGAATGTGCCACACTGATGAAGGATGTTGTTTATGTGGAAGGGTGTGGGAGGTGGGGGGAGCGGGGCATATGGGAATCCCTATATTTTTTGTGTAACATTTGTGTAATCTAAGTATCTTTTTAAATTAAAAAAAAAAAAAAAGGCTATTACCGCCCCCCGCCCCCCCCCCCAATAAAAGCTATTGATCACACACTTTGGATAGCTTGTATGGTATGTGGATATCTCTCAACAAAACTGCTTAAAAAAAAATAGGTATTGGTATTTTTGGATAAAATGAGAAGGATCAGAGGAATAGGACTGAGACGGCGCTCGATCTGGAAGAGATCAGAGAGGGAGAAGGGGATGTGGACATGTAAGGGGTTTGGTGAATCTGACCTGAAGTGGAGTCCCGGCGGGGGAGTTTCTGGACGAGGGAGAAAAGCGGGAGGGGCAGAGGGGCTCGGAGCAGCAAGTGGAGCGGGTGCACAGGGAGGGGGAACAGAGTTGTTCACTTGATTGAAGGATGTTTCTGAAGAGGTATCAGGAGGGGCGGGGGGGAGGGTTTTTTTGGGAGAGGGCAGTGAAGCAGTAGAATTTGAAAAGTGGGACAGGACCGACTGAGGGAGGGGCGCCTGCACAACTCAAAAACTCTTGAACGTATGGGATTTCACTCCACTTGTTTCAGCTTTGACAATAATTGTTGAGGCTTGTAAGAATTTGGGGGTTTAAGGTCTCATTTTTTTTTTTTGCCACATGGATTTATTGTTGAGTTGGTAATGAGGCCAGGCGGTGTTACAATAAAAGATGCGTTTTCTGGTCGGAGGTCAGATTCCAGACCCAGGTCTTTAAGACTTTGAAAGAGGCACTCCAGGGATGTTTTTAGTTGGGGCGGAATGGCTGTTGCCCACGGGTTTAAGCAGGTTTCACCGAGTTCCTCAGACACCGATGGATCACAGGGGGCATCCCGCCTGAGTCTTGTTGGGCTGGATATGGAGCAAAGGACCAGAGGGAGGTGTCCTCCCATCTAGAACAGAGGGTCCAGGACCTGGGACAGCCCTCTATCTGACGCCGGGGTTTTCGAGAGGGTTGTCCTGGAGAACAGGAAACGGAATGGAAGAGGGTGCCAGTTGTGTGGGGGAAAAGGTGAAGCTTTTTCCCCGGTTTTCTGGGCAGACGGAAGAGGGCACTAGCTTGAACAATCCTGCAGGTGTGGATGGAAAAGGACCCCACAAGTGGGCTTCCTGGATCTTGGCTCCGGCGATTTGGCACCAAAATGTTAGGTTCAGAGGGAAGCCGAGGAAGGGAAGCTTTTTAGAAATCAAAGCCTTGAGAGAGAGAGAGAGAGAGAGAGAGAGAGAGAGAGAGAGAGAGAGAGAGAGAGAGCCCGAGCTTAGCAGGTGGGCTGAGTCTGAGCAGACTACAGCCCGGAGAGAGGGGGAGAAAGGGGATTTTTATAACTTGTTCTGGGCTATACTACAAAGAGCTAGGTTGTGACGATTTATGCTAGCCTTGTAGTTTTAGGGTTAGGATGTCATCACTCATATTGGCTTTGTAGTTTCACCTGCATCCTAGGTGTTATCGCGCCTCTAACATGGGTTGTTACTTTTATATCAATATGAATGCTCAGCTGCAGGAAGAGGGAGGGAGGGGGGTGGAGAGAGGAGGTAGGGCGGGAGCTCTGGGCTTAACAGGATCCCCAAAGTTGAGATTTCCTAGCCTGCCCAGCAAATACATCTTTTCACGTTACTGTCCCCCTCAGCCCTGAGGAAGCACAGTGTCTTTAAGTCTCTACTGACACAGAATCTGTCAGGGAAGCGTTGAAACAATGGCTGCCAGACACTTTGTGTGTAGCAGGTTGAAACATTGGCTGACACCATCTTTTTCGGAGTGCACTGAAAGAAAGGCTGCTTGTTCCTTTGACGTGGACAGCTTGATACAATGGCTCCCCTAGAGATCTAAATCTCCTAATGAAAAGTCATGATCAATGATTACCCGTGTTCATGGAGAAGAGGACGTTTATGTCCCTTTCTGTCACCAGTGATCTAGCTAGGAGCTGGGCCCCATGTTTGCCTGCTGGGAGAGTGCTGGATGAGTGCTGGTAGACTCCGTGCTGAGAGAGCAATTTACTGTTCTTTGCCATAATTTAACAGCCTCTTTTTCCCGCTATTCCCGGATGCTGTACAATGTTTTTCTGGCCTCCAGAGATTCAAAATTTTTGTTTCAGAAAGTTCCTGGTTATTTAATAGTTGTTTTGGTAGAAGGACTGAATCCTGAAGTTCCCAACTCTGCCATCTTCTCACAATCCTGCCTCTTGCTTTTTTAAGCTGCATTTCCTTGTTATGGTGATCTGCTACCTTCTATCTCTTCTTGGAGCTCTGAGGAAGATGGCTTTTTAATCTCCTAGGCTGCTTAAAGCAAGGTACCATAAAGTGGATTGGCTTAACAATGGGAGTTTTTAAGTGTTACAGTTTTGAGGCTGAGAAAAATGTCCAAATCAAGCCACCATCAAGGCAATGCTTTCTCTCAAAGATTGGCTGCTGGTGATCCTTGACTCCTCTGCACATGGCAAGGCATGTGGTAGCTTCTGCTGGTCACTCTCTTCTCTTCTGGAATTCCTTGTTTTCACCTTCTGACTTCCATATCTTTGTCTCTCTTTGTGTATTCATCTCATTTATTTAAAAAAGCCCTAGTTACAATAGGTATACACTAACAGGAATGGATTAGCTTTAATAGCATGCTTTTCTTGGGTACCTTCAGTTTCAAATCTGCCTGTTTTTATAAGATGTTTAAATATGCTATAAATGTTGGGGTGTGGGTGAATCCTCAACATCACATTTTTTGTGGACAAGAATATATTTTTGAACACTGGAAGACATCTTTTCTATGGAGTAGAAAATTGAAAAAGTGATTAATGTAATTCCTGCTGCCAATCAAAATATAGGAGATTCCTATATACTCTGCCGCCTCCTTTCCCACACCTACCCACATTAACAACATTTTTCTTTTGTTTGGCATGTTTGTTACAATCAATGAACACATATTGAAGCATTGCTACTAACTATGGGCTATAGTTTATATTATAATTTACCCCACACAATTTTATAGGTTTTGACAAATTATATAATGGCCTGTATCCATCATTGCAATGTCATGCAGGACAATTCCAATGCCCCCCAAATGCCCCCATATTACACCCATTCTTCCCTTTCCCTCTTCTCAGAACTTCTGTTGGCTGCTGCCTTTATATCAATAATACAAGTTCTTCCATTGTTAGACTAATAAGTCTATAATAGAATAATAATAAATTTGCTTTAGTTCATTGTTCATTCCCCAATCTTGAGGATTTTTGGGTAGCGATGCCCTCTCTGTTTCTGATTGAGAGGTGGCTTAGATCCCATGGGGCAGATGGATGGAACTGTCTTGCTTGCAGTTGTAGATACTCTCTGTTTTTTGAAATGGGCATGGTCTATCATCATCCTCTTGTTAGTTGTCCTGGGTGAGTCCAATGAACTGGAGAGTAGGTGCTGCAATTCTGCTGAGATTCAGGGCTCAAACAGCATCTCAACAGACCTAAGGTTTAAGTCTCTGGGACATATAATTAACATGTATAGTGCTAATTATAAGTTCAAATAAAAAGGCAGAAGAGCCATGTGTAGGGAAATTATAAATGAGTCTAACCATGATATATTGGGAGCATATATTTCAAAGTAAGGCCCACTAACACGGTGCTGAATTCCTGAGATTGTCTACCCTGCTTATAGTTCTAGATGTCTCCAGAGCCCCAAAAGCCCTGCTGTTTGAGGCACTGTTTACTGTGGCAGTCAATGAGATTCTGTTGAGACATGCATAAGAGTATCCTCTGAAATGACCCCCCAATTCACTTTGAAATCTCTTAGCCATAAAAACACATTTGTATTTAATATTTCCCCATTTTGTTCAAGGTCTTTTTCCAGATGCATTGCTAGTTGGTGCTTGGTAATCCCTCAGTGCCAGGAAAGCTCATCCCCAGGAGTCATGTCCCACACTAGGGGAAGGTAGTGCATTTATATGCTGAGTTAAGCTTAGAGAGGCACCACATTTAAGCAACAGGGAGGCTTTCAGGAGGTAACTCTTAGGCAACATATAATAGTAGGCTAAGCTTTAATTTCACAAGAAAAGATTCATGAGTACAATCATCAATATCAAGGGCCTGGCATAATGGTCTGAACATCCTTCACTAGGCACTGCCCATTTACTTGAGGGAGTCTTGCCACTCTTTTAGAGAATGTAGCAGGACTCCCCAGGATGGGAATTCAGTATTCTTTCAGTTATTATATGGGTCTCCACCTACCCAGACAATGCCACCTGCACACTTGAACATATTCACCTGCCTAGAGGCATGCCCCAGGTGCACCTCTCCTCACACATCCCCCCATCATTGACATCCCACACCAGTGATCCTCCCCTGCCACAATTGTGACCCTACTGTGATCCAACACCTCCCCAAAAACAAAGTAAAAAAATAACCAAATAAAATTAGTAATAAAATAAAATAATAATAATATTTAAAAAAACAAAATACAAAAATAAAAAATAAAAAACAAGAGAAAAATTTTTATTCATTGTGTCTTTCATCACTGTAAGATCTGTTGTCTTTTATGTACAGTGACAATTTCTTCTGTATGTTCCCCTGGTGTCTTATTTTTTTTACTTTATCTTCAAAGAAGCTTTTGGTTACAGAAAAGCCATATAGGATATATAGGGGATACCCATATACCCCACCCCTTCCTTTTCTCCCACTTTCCCTTATTAATAACATTTTACATGCAGATGGTACATTTGTTACAATTGTACAAATATTGAAGTATTGCTATGAACCATGGTCAATGGTTTACTTTATGGTACATTTTGCACCATACACTTTTATAGATTTTAACAAAATTTAAAATGGCCTGTATCCATTATTGCAAGATCATGCAGAACAATTCCTATGCTCTAAAAATGCCCTGTGTTCCATCTATTCTATTCTTCCCTCCCCCTTCACTTGGAACCTGTGGTAACCACTAAGTTTCAAGTTTTGAAGAATAAAGATCATATTTACGTGCAATAATATTGAAGGCTTGGCATATTGGTTTGTTTTCTTTTATTAGGCACTGCCCATGTTCTCAGGAGATTCTTGTCCCTCTAATTGAGAACATAGTGGGACATCCCAGGATGAGAGTTTAATATTTTCTTGATTATTATGTGGGTCTCCACCCACTGGGATAACACACTATTACAATATAAACACTTTATGTTCCATAGAGGCATGCCCCAGGTGTGCTCTATCCCGTATATTCCCCCACCCCTGATGCTCTACACCAGTAACCCACCCCTGCCATACTTGCCAGAAGACATACTCACTATTGTAGTTTTAACCACAGACCTGCAGATCCCCAGAGTTCACCTGCTCCTTCCTCCAACCCTAGCCCCAGTTCCATGGATAGTCTAACCCAATCCCCCCACCATACTCTCCACCCCCCCACATTCCTGCATCATAGAACCCAATCACATCACTGCACCACTGTCATCCCCATCACTGCCCAACTACACCCTTCCACCTTATCATCGATTTTGCCCATATTGAGCATCAGCCTACCACCCTCTGCTCCCGTCTCTTCCAGACTCTAGCTATCTGAGTCTGTTCAATTTGCTTAAGTCATATCAGTGAGGTCATGAAATATTTGTCCTTCAGTGACTGGCTTACTTTACTCAACATAAGGTCTTCAAGATTCATCCATGTTATCCCATGTGTTAATACTGCATTCCTTCTTATATCTGAGTAATATTCCATTTTATGTATATACCACAATTTGCTTATTCATCTGTTGCTGGACTCTTGGGTCACTTCTAACTTTTAAGAATAATGAATAAATGCTGCTATGAACATTAGTGTGCCTATATCTGTTCATGTCCCTGCTTTCTATTCTTCTGGGTATATATCCAGCAGTGAGATTTCTGGATCATATGGCAGTTCTATAATTAGCTTCCTGAGGACCTTCCAAACTGTCCTCCACAATGGCTTCACCATTCTACATTCCCACCAGCAGTGCATAAGTGTACCATTTCCTCTTCATCCTTCTTAAAGTGTTTTTTCTCTATGAAATTTCCAGACTGTATGGCAGATTGTGCTCCTTGGAGCACCTTTCCTCATGTATCACCAACCTCTCCCATTGAGTCTAAAATACTGTTAAATATGACAATTTAGGGAGAGAGAATACCCAGAAGTTAGCTAGGATACAATAGGCTAGGTATGCTAAGTGTACAATATATTTTTATTATAATTTTACACCTAAAACAAGGAGATGTCACAGAAAATAAAAAATATATGTGTAGGAATTAATGTACTGTTGCTTATCAAGTTGTTTGCTATTGTTTTCATTATCATAATGTTACTCTAACTCTAAAAGTGTTATAATCTGGGAGTAATGCATTACTTCAAATAAAACATTTACATAATAAAAAATTATTCCATTCTGTGTACTGTGTCTCTCATAATTATTGCTGTAGAGATGAAGTTTCAGTCAACACAAATGGTGAGACAAATGTGGCCCTGTTCAGGGCAGCACCTGAAGGAAGAGATTTTATTGCAATTAAAGAGGAGATACTATTAAGTAAATTTGAGTTACAGCTTATTTTTTTAAAAAATTTATTGAAGTATATCACTCATACATGAACATAATAAACAATAAGTGTACAGTGAAAGTTGTGAACTTACAAAACAAACATGAATAACATCATACAGGACTCCCATATATCACCCCACCACAAACACCTTGCATTGTTGGGAAACATTTGTTAGAAATTATGAAAGAATGTCATCAAAATATTACTACAGTACTAACTATAGTCCATACCTTACATTTGCTGTATTTTCCCCCCAACCCATCCTTTTTATTTATTTATTTATTTATTTAAATCCATTTTTAACATACCCCCCCTCCAGTTTTTGCTGTTTTTATGTCCATTCACTGGGCAATTCTCTGTGTCTGTTTCCTGCCCTCTCTTCTCATCGTTCTCCTCCTGTATTCACTGGGATTTGATCCTCAGAAACTCTGATGTGGGAGAGAGGCGTCCTACTGCCTGTGCCACCTTAGTTCCTGGTTTTTCGGTGCGTCTCGTCTTGGTTCTGCCTTGTGTCACTCTCCTGTTACATCATCATCTTGCTGCATGGCTCAGCAGGGCCTGGTGGCACACCCGCGCATCTGGCCTGGTGGTGCACCTGCTCATGGGGCCTGACGGTGCACCCACGCGCCTCTATATTTTTCTTTTTTAAAATTTTTACTGGGAGGTCCCGGGGATTGAAACCGGGTCTCTCCATATGGGTGAAGGATGCCCAACCATTTGAGCCACATCTGCCCCCTTCTTATATCTCTTAAGGTTGACCAAAGATACCTAAAGTTACAGTCATTTCCTGTACATATTAGTTGCAGTGGAAAATATTCAATCATGAGTAATCCTGGGGGAGATGCCAGGTTATTGGTTTGCTAGGGATGCTCTTTCTGCTTCTGGGTAGTAGTCCCTAAGATTGTGACAACTAGTTGATTGGGGCTTCTGTGCTCATTCTTGAGATATGGAGGATGACTTCTGTTCTACAACTCTTGATGTCATAGGTGACGAACCTCAGATATTTGCTGTCCCAGCAAGGACATGGCTAGGTTGGGAAAAACAAGAGGGAAGAGGCCAGGACAAGGCTAGGGTGAAGGTATGACAAACTTGATGACAGCTTTGCAGAAATGAATTTAGACTGATGAATGTAAGTCCAAGAAAGAGTGGGACACATTTTGTTGCTTGAGAAAGAGTTACTATGTGACTGGGAACTTTTCTTCCTAATTTCAACTGTCCCTACACAGACCATCACTGCAACTCTTACCAGCACTATAGCTGCCGTAACCACTGTTGCTACTACCTCGCAAAAGTAAGACCCTCCCCCCCGCCGATTCTGTTTTCTTTATCTGCTTTATCTGCTTCCTGGAATCCTCTTTTTATGGTACAATATTTTGATGTGGGGGATGGTGATTGTAGAGTAAGAAACAATGAGTAAAGTTTTGTATTCTTCTCATTGCTCTTTAATTCCCTGTGGTTTTCTGAAGCTAGTTAGCAGAAAAGACAGTGAAGGATCCTGGAGGTTGCATCTCCTTGTCTACCATTTTTCTTGCATGGATTTTTAAATATGGGTATATGTGATGTTTAGGCTAATGTGTCAACCCAGTCAGGTAATGATGCCCAGTTGTTTGGTCAAGCAAGCCCTGGGCTAATTGTAATACAATGGCACTTCATAGACTTTAATCATCAGTGAGTTGACTGGATATAACTCTGATTATATCTACAATTAACTGAGGAGATCACCATGAGCAACGAATGACATCTCAAGCAATCAGTTGAAGGCCCTAAAAGGAGAAGTGATTTCAGCATTCAGGGAGAGAATCTCCATCTCTGCTTCAGATTGGCAAAATCTCCTGGGGAATTCAATGAGGACCTTCATCTGAGTACCTGACTTGCAGCCTGCTCTATGGAATTTGGACTTGTGCATTCCCACGGTTGTGTGAGACAATTTTATAAAATCTCATACTATTTACAGATATCTCCTGTTGGTTCTGTTTCCCTAGAGAACCCTGACTAATACAGCATATAATAAGGGGTAGTTCATCTTTAGCAGTAAAGTCATTGAAAAGACCACAAATAAGGCAACCATGTTTAAAATAGGTATGTTAGTGTGCACCATAGGAAATTTCATTTCTCTTTTAGAAAAACTTATATAAAGGAAAATAACTTCATATTGAGGATTCCCTTGGGCTCTTAAGGGAGATTGTTTAAGGGCTTTTCACAGTATTTCCGGAAATTTTGAAATTCATGGATGGTCATTACAATCTTACTATTTATTTATGAATCCTTTTGCTTCAGCTTTCATATCTATCAACACAAATTTTTTGAGTTAAAAATGTATCAGGATTTCTCATAAATTCCACATGTAAAATATAATTTTAAGTTTACTTCACCATTGTGAAGTATAAAATTTAAAGATAAATAAATAAACAATGAGAAACTTTTATTTCAACACAAGGGGTGTAGGAAAATGGGCTTGGGTTTTAACACATGTAATCTTAGTTCCAAGGTGGCTTTTCCAAACATTGTTTTATACTATTATATGTCAGTGTCTGGATCATTGCTTGACACCTGGTACATTGAGCTGTACTGAACAACCCATGAATGGTTTTCTAAGAGTGGATTGTTTTCTGTTGTATTACATAAAAAGCATCCATGTCTCATTCCTGAATTATCTATAGCTTTCACCCTGCTTAGGCACTTAGACAGCAATGTATCTTCTAAATTTTTGGAAATAATTTGATCATAGAAGATTCTTCTTCTAATCTCAATTCTAGGAATCTAACCCCGGTTCCTTTTGATTCCAGTGAATCAGTGCCATTTGACACTTGTTACTCTCCTTGTAGATGCTAAGGAAACAACATTCTGATTCTTTTCTTGGCATCCTCTTGACGCTATGTTTCTTATTTTGCAGGTATATGGACATTGTTTAAGACTTTTGCTCACATACTTTTTGAGATGGAATCAGCTACATGCTCAGACTGGCCCTTTCACAATTTCTTCAGCTGGAATAGAATGTACCTTCATTTTATTTCATATTATTGCCTACCAGGCTACCAACATTGCTCCTATTCTCAACCTGTTTATCTGCTTTAAAATAAAGAATAATAATGAGCCACAATTAAATTGGATGTTGTTTCTTCTTTGAGATATATAAGAAGAAACGTGAACAAGTATGATCATGGCTGATCTTTTGGATATTATGGTAATCACAGAGATTCCATGGAATAATTAGGGCACTGTGTAAAAACAGTTTTATGGATATAATAGTGTTGGCACCTGTGATGATCAGTTTTATGTGTAAACTTGGTTTGCCTATAGTCCTCAGTTATCAGACTCTAATCTAGGTGTTGCTGTGATAGTATTTTGTATATATGATTAAAGTCCACTTGTCATAATCTTCATATTAACTGCCTGACTTGTGGATTAAGAGACATTATGGTAGGAAAGGCCAAGTGGAACCATGAGAACTGCCTCTACCTAGGAAAATAATAAAGAATAGCAAAACCACATTTCTGGAGTCATTACAGAGATTAATGTGACCATCAAGGACTTGAAGAATATTTGGACAAATATTCCTATCACATTCTCTTTCAACTCACCTTTCTGTCTTGTGCAGACAACAGATGGTTCTTGGAATATACCTGTGAATTATCATGAAATTCACCAGGTGGTGACTGTATTTGCAGCGTCTGTTCCAAATGTGGTTTGTTGATTTAGCCAATTATCACATTCCCTAGTACTTTGTATGCAACTGTTATTCTGACGAATGTTATTTTTTCTCAAATACTGTGACCCCAAACCACAGAAGCTGTTTGTGTTTGCCTGAAAAGGCCAGATAAATGCTATCACTCTCCCACCTTAGTGGTCTATCTAGCTCTATGACATAGAGCTAAGTATGATCTAGCTCTATATCATAATTATATTCACAGGATCTTGACAGACTTTTTGTTTCATAAGACATCATGTTGGTCATTTCACTGATGATGATATGCTTATTTTCCCTAATGAATAAGAATTAGAACTACTTTAGACATATTTGAAATACTTCTGTGTTTCAATGGGTGGAAAATAAATTCACCAACAGTTAAGGCCCTTCACTGCAGTGAAACTTCTAGGGCCCCAGGGAGTGGGTCATGTTGATATATCCTTTCTAATGTGAAGGATAAGTGGTTGTTTCTAGCCTCTCCTATAACCAAAATAGAGTTACAAAACCTGGTGGGTCTCTTTGGATTTTTGAGGTAAAATATTCCTCCTTTGCGTGTGGATACTAGGCCATTTTCCAAATGTTCCAAAACTGCTGGTTTTGAGTGGACCAGAAGAAGAGAAGGCTCTGCAACTGAGGCAGGATAGAATAGAGACCTAAGGAGGAGAGGTGGAAAATCCAATAAACACTACCCAGTAGAAAAGACTGAAGGAACATCCTGCTGGACTCGCATAGAAACTTATCAGGAGGCAGCTTATGGCATTCACTCATCAGCTGTGGAAGCAGCTCTGGCAAATTTTATCTGTTGACATGCACAAACAAGTTATAGGAATGCAGCTTGCAGCATCCACCCAGAAGAAAGAAGGAGAAAAGCAGGAAATTCCCATACCACTCACCTATTTTCATAAGACCCTCACACAACAAACTGCAGTAGGTCTCAAGAGCAATAGCCAGTAGCCAATTACCAATAGACAGCAACCCCTAAAAACCAAACCACCCAATGAATTTTCCCTACTTTGTCCTAAATACTCCAATTAGCATAAACCCTAACTCCCAATGATAACCAATAAAATGAGAAACCCCTAGAGAGGGTGTATCTCTGTCTTGAGCACTCCCGCCCTCATGTCTGAGTGTGACATACTTTCCCTTTATTAAACTCTTTTCTAACTTTCTCATAACTGTGGTGTATCTCTGAATTCTTTCTTATGATGTAACCAAGAACCTAGAAATCAGTGTTGGCTACCGTCTGTCTCTGTAGGTGAAAAACAGAGCTTTAGGATTTTGGACCAGAACCATGTCAATCTTTGTAGATAACCATGCTCCTTTTGGGAAATAGTTTTGGCTTGTTACTGGACCTAGTAGTGACCAAATACTTAACCAAGGACCAACAAGTTACCATGTAACATGAATTGTGCATCATGACCTGCATGCTGTGTGAAGACACCAAGCAACAAAGCTGGCATGCAAAACTCCATTATAAAGTGTAGGTGGTAAATATGTGATTGGTTTGAGCTGGCCCAATAGGCACAAATAAGTTACATGAGGAAGTGGCCCAAATTCCTGTGTTTCCCATTTCTACTACTTTACCTTCATTCTTCCAGCCCAAATGCATGGCTTCCTGGGAAGTTCCTTACCACAATTGTGTAATCCAATTCCTTGTAATCAATCTCTAAATATGTGTCTCTCATGAGTGTTGTTTCTCTGAGTGAACCTTGACTGATATAGTACTCATGCTATAAGTCTGTTAACACATTTGTTGTTCCTGAGTATTCCCTTTTTTCTTTTTTTTTTTTAAATGCTAATTTTTATTTACTGCTAACTGTGCAAAAGACACCAATTCAATACTGTGCAGTGAAAGTTACATAAATCCAAAATTAAACAATAGCATATGGGATAAATCTAAAGCAGAGCACCATGTGCCTTCAAAACTGATTAATATCATAGAACAAAACTCAGTTCTGATAAACCTTAAGAAACCTGAAGAGTTCTCTCATTTAATGTTAACCAAAGGTTCTTGGTTTTGTTGTTTAAGTTGCTAGAAAAAAATGAAATTATTCCAATTTTGCATGGTTTGATATGTAGTGTGATTTCTGAGCCAAGGAAATAGTTTGTATGATTTATTCCTTTTAGAAATGGTACCATCACTGATACAAAGTTGACAAGCTGGCTGACAGAAAAACAGCTGAATACAATGAGGTATGCTCAATATGGAGCTAGTTGTACATCCATCCCATTTTCCTTATTCACAACCAAAAGTAATATTCTTTTAAAGTATTAATTTAAATCAAAAGATAAAATAAGACAGATACAATATTAACCACTATAACTACCTAAATCACTTAAGCACTAACATAAAACACTTTAAAAACCAAAAGAGCAAGAAAAATGGCAGTGTAATACTTCATACTGCTGAATCTTACATATTCTGAGGTACATAATGAGAAGATGAGGGAGGTGAAGCAATAAAGCCAACTGGCCCAGGAGTCATAGCACCATGAATATGAGAAGAACCACCATATGTTATACCAACTGGATGCCAGCGGGTAACATAGGAATAATCTGGCACAAGAGGAAGACAGGAATCAAAACCCGGCAAAGGTGGCTGCCCATAGGGATCTGACATTACTGGATAATAGACTGCTCCATGAGGGACAGATGCAGCATCAGCATTTGGAAAAGTACCATTTGCTGATGATTCTGCCTGTGTGCCATCTGCTCTCCCCACCTCACTGTACAACTGAGGAATGGCGTGATCTACCAAAGGAGGTGGCTCAGTATAGATTGCATAATTCTCTACATGAAGCTGCTGTTGCTGTATCTGTGGCACATAGACCATAGAGTGCCAGTAGTTGTGGTGATAGCACTGCAATCCCAGATTGAAATAGTACTGTAAAACTTTTGGATCTTGAGGAAGATCACTTCCACTAGGATCACAGGAATAAGGTGGAGGTGGTGGTGGTAAGTTTGAAGCTTCTCCTACCTCAAGTGGAGGAGGAGGTGGTGGTGGTAGAGAGGCAGTAGCAGCAGGAATAGGAACAGAGTGGTATGGAAAGGATGATGAAGCAATCACTTGCCTGCATTGTGTAGGTGGAGATACAAATAGAGGCTGTATAGCATTCTGTGAGGAAACTGAAGTGGTACTACTAGCTTGATTAGCTGATGCAGTGTTAGGTAAGACTGGAGCTGGAACATTATTGGCACAGGAAGCTGCAATTGCTGCAGAATTTACCATCACCTTCTGGGGATAGTTGTATGAGGTAACTGTGTCTTGAGGAGACATAATACATGGTCTTCTGTCCTGAAGAGACATGTTTGCTGTAGATTCAGCTGTGCTATAAACACCTGAAGTTTCATATTCTGGCTCTGAAGGATAAATATATTCTTCATGATATCCCCCATTGTCACTCTGGCCATCACCCTCCTCTGAATTCAAAGTCTGTTTGCCTGGGCCATGGCCCCGCCTTGCAACACAGTACCCTGAGGAAGCAGGAACCATTGCAGAGGGACCTCCATGATTCGGTAAAGTTGGATAAGCAGTCTCATTCCCTTCTTCAACTTCATAGAAAGTAATGGTTTCTTCCAAGCCCCTGGGCATCTGTCCATTCTCTGGGGCAAAGCCATATTGGCACTCCTTATTCATACAATGCATCTGGCGGTGACTTCGTCTAAAAGAACGAGATCTATAGGAGAAGTTATCATAGCTCTGGCAGCACCTTTTACCTGGGCCAGGGTAGAAACCAACTTTAGGGCCTGCCATGTTGTGCCTATTTATAAAGCGAGATGAATCCCTGGGCATCCCATATCCCCGACCTTGTCTGTGAGATGAATGTTGAGGATGAAAATGCTCATTAGACATAACATTGCCAGCTGTCTGTGAGTAGTGCATTGGAGAACCATGTCCATAATGCATATTGTGCTGAAGCCTGGGTGGGAGCAGGGAGTCTCCCCTGTTGTAAGCCATAGTCATATAAACCTATTTCCCTCTAACTTTCTTGAACATCTTCTTTCGTTGCTTCATGTCCATCTCTGATATAGCCATTTCTGGGACATAGCCTCCAGGCATTTTCTGGTAACTTCTTCCTTTCCGACTGGGCATAACATTCCAGGCAGGAACAGGTGTCACTTGTGTAACTGGTTTTAAGTTAGCCAGTGGAACAACATGCTTTTCTGCCAATTCTTCAATGAAGACTGTTACAGAATTGTTCTCATTTCCTACTTCCTGAATATGAGCATTATAATACCTTCCACCTGATTCCAAGCGAACCTGACACTTGTCTCCCAAATAGTACTGTCTCCCAGCATACTCCATGTAATCAGATTTTTGAAGTTCTTTTCTGCTGTCCAACCAAACATCAAATTCTACATTACGATAGATTTCTGGATCCAGGGCTTTGAGCACCTTATAAGGGAAGAGCATCTTTGATGGATTTTCTGGAGACTTTGCTTCTTCTGTTCCTTGATTGTACCCCTCTAGTACATTTTCAAAATTACAGCAGGCACCCCACTCTTCAGCCCTATCCTGAGTTGAACTCTTGTAGTCATTATGGGCATCCTCACTTCCAGTCAGAGCATTGTTTCTGTTCTTCTTGGAACCACTTCGAAACAATTCAACTGCAGTTTTCAACTCTTCTTCATCCACAACAAAGACATCTTTATAGAGAATTTCATACAATACAGCCTGACAAACAGCTGCACTTGACTGAAACTGTTTTGAGTACACTGAATCATAATGACCATTACTTGAATAGCAGAGTAGAATCTTGTCTTCATAGCCATTATCAGTGACATAAGTTGGAGGTTTTCCAGGATAGCGATAAAGAATGAAATCCCGATTATAAATTAGAGAAAGAGCTCTTATTTCCAGCTGGCCTGCACTTTCCTTGGGATCTCCCAACCGTTCCAGGTATTTCTCAAAAGATCCCTCCACATAAGACTCAAAAGTTTGTTGATTTTCCCTCATATATGAGACACAAGCCTTCCTGATTTCCAAATGATGGACCTGGCTGCAAAACAACTGCTCCGAAATAGCCCGAAAGAGACAAGAGGCATCCTTGGCAGTCAGCTTTCGAAACAGCCCTAAGCTGCCTAAATATTCATCCATGGACGCCTCATTCAGAGACTTCTGGCCGCAGTACTTTTTCCATCCTTTTTGCATTGTGCACAGAGGGAGAGCTGGGATAAAAGAACAGAAGTGTGGCAACAAGGGAAATAAGCAGGATGTAGGTAGGAATGGGTAGCGGTGTCAAGGTCTTGCTTATGCAGGTATCCAGCAAGCAACCGAAAGTGTAGTCATGAGAAGGCAGCTGGACTCAGCGCTGCAGCATTGTGGCACCCCTCAGGAGCAGAAGCCAAGGGCTGGCTTGTCTGGGACAAGTCGGGATCCTGCAGGTGCAGTAGAAAAGATGTCCTTCTTTGTGTAACTGCTTTGCCAATTCCAGCTGATGATTGTTCATCAACTTTTCATTTATAACCACAATAAGTGGCTTTCCTTTTTCTAGTATCTCCAAACAACTTCCTGCACCTGCATGACTGATAACAAGATCTGCTTTCTGAAAGTCTTCGTTCAAGGAATTCTTGTACCTGTAAACATCCAGAGTAAATGACTCAGTACTGAATGGTTCAGGTACCACCGTTCCTTTACCAATTTGTAGGACAAGTCGGTTGTAACCAAGGCTCTTGATTATCTGGAAAAAAAAAAAAAAAGGTGGGGAGGGGATAGCGGACCTTTTAACAGGCTACTGGAAAAATCAAAACAAAACCAAGAACAGCCCCTCGTGTTCAGACCGGAGCACAAGCTGCCAAATAGTCTAATTGTGGCCGACTTTAGTTAGTTTTCAAAAATAATCCTTTGACCCGTACTGGGATCCGACTACCTACTTCACTAGCCTAATGAATATCACAACGACTCGGTTCACCAAGCGGTGAAAAAACTGGTCCCGCAAGAAATAGGATACCAGGCAAAGACTTTGAAAGACCCATCGAAACTACCGGGAACACCAAGGAAATTGGTTCTGCCTCACGTATTTGGCCGCACGAAGACCGAGCCCTGAGGGAAGAAGGACGCGCTCAGATGGCGTCTCAGCGCCGGAAGACTCCCGACGCGAAAAAAAGCGCGGGCTCCGCCGGGAGTGCCGGGAGTGCAGCGAGTGCGGCGAGCCTGGCAGGGCGGAAGGGGGGGGAGGGGAAGGGAGGGGAAGGGAGGGAAGGGGGGGAGGGGAAGGGGGGGGGGGAAGGGGGGGCCCGGGGCGGGGCCGGCGCGAGAGAGGCGCCCAGACCGCGGGCTGAGCGAGCCGAGCTGCAGGCGCCCACCGCTCCGCTCAGAGGGTTCCTGAGGTGTGGCCGCCGAGGCCGGCCAGAAGCCTCCCTTTTTTCTATTCAACCCATAAATAAACCACTTGTAGGGTTTCTGATACTGTGCCAAACAACAAATTAGATCAAGCACAGAGCAATTAATTCGGTGAGAGTCATTATGGAAGTAAGTCTGATCCCTCAAGGGGGATACTGGATATGAAATATACCTTAATTTACCTTTACCTGGAGTGTTGATACTAGATAGAATGCCAATAGAGATTGAGTATTGATACAAGATTTATGTAAATCTGATATTAGAATCTCATTCTGTCTCAGATCATATTGCAATAGTTGTCAAGGTAGCCTTTCAGACTCATAAATCTTTGCCTAATGGTTAAAGCACCTTTTGGCAAGGCAAGGAAAATGGGGTAATGAGGCTTTGATATCAGGACTGCTACTACTATCCTTAGGAGAAATTAAGAATTAGCTCAGGCTGTAAACTCTTTCTTTACATTCATTGTGCTGGAATTTAAAGCACAGATAATGCCTATTTTGAGGTTAACAAGAAACCACATTTCTTGCAGGGCACCCTGAAGTTGCAAAATCTTATAACAACTTCTTTCATGAGTGCCAACTAGGTTCTTATGCTCTGAGAAACTTTGTGTGTGAAACCATAGACACCAAAGAATTTGGAGTTTTAAATTATATATGTAAGAATGAGTGATCTGACTCTTTTAAAAATACTGGTAACCTATTAAAACACATAATTTTACTTCTGCCCATTTTAAACATTGGCATACATTACATTCAGAATGTTGTGCTACTATTATCACCATTATCTGCTCCCAAGATTTTTTAATGATCTGAAAGAGAAATTCAGCACATATTAAACAGTAGCTCTTTCTACTAGCTCCTTGTATCTAGTTGTCTTTGGTGAGTCCAATGAACTGGTGAGTAGGTGCTGCAACTCTGTTGAGATTCAGGGCTCAACTGGCATATGAACAGACCAGAGATTTAAGTCTCTGGGATGTATATTTAACAAGAATAGTGCTAATTATAGGTTCAAATAAAAGGGGCAGAAGAGCCATGTGTAGGGAAATTATAAATAAATCTAACTCTGTCACACTGGGGAGAATATATTCCAAAGTAAAGCCCATAGACAAGGTGCTTCCTGAGATTATCTGCCCTGCTTATAGTGTCTAGATATCTCTAGAAGCCTCAGGAGCTCTGCTATTTCAGACATTGTTTATCGTGACAGTCAATGAAATCCTCCTGAGACATGCATAAGCTTAACCTCTGGAATAACCTCCTGACTCACTTTGAAATCTCTTAGCCATAAAAATTCATTTGTATTTAATATTTCCCCATTATAGTCAAGGGCTTTTTCCAGATTCATCACTAGTCGGTGCTAAATAATAATCTCTTGGTGCCAGAAAGGCTCATCCCTGGGAGTCATGTCCCATGCTGGAGGGAAGGTAGTGTGTTTATATGGTGAGATTGGCTTAGAGAGAGGCCACATTTGAGCATCAAGGAGGATTTCACACAGTATCTCTTAGGCAATATATAATACTAAGCTTGGTTTCCATTCCACCAGAAAAGGTTCATAAGTACAACCAACATTATCAAGGGCCTGGCATAATGGTCTGTTCTCCTTCACTAGGCACTGCCCATGTACTTGGAGGTTGCTTGTCACTCTATTAGAGAATGTAGCAGTACTTCCCAGGATGGGAATTCAATATTTTTTTGGTTGTTGTGTGGATCTCCACCCACTGAGACAACACCCCATGACTACTTGAACATATATGACATAGAAGCATGCTCCAGGTACACTCCTCTCCACACATCCCCTTATCACCAACTCTCTGCACCAGTGATTCTCCCCTGCCACAGTTGTGACTCTTCTGCAATACAAAACCTCCCCCAAAACAAAGCCCCCCCAAAAAAAACAAATAAAAATAATAAGGAAATAAAATAGTAATAATTAAAAATAACGAATAAAATAAAAATTAAAAAAATAAAAAAATAAAATGTTTTCATTGTCTTTCATATTTAAAGACTATAATTAGTCTTCATATCCAATTACATTGAATATCTTTCCATTTATTTAGTTTGCTTTAAATTTTTTTCAGTAGAGTTTTGTAGTTTCCATGTAAAATACTTTATCCTTAGTTAAATTTATCCATAGATCTTAGATTTTTAGGTGCAATTGTAAATGGAATTATTTTCTTGATTACTGCTTCAGGTTGTTTATTGCTAGACCACCACTCATTTTGTCTGTTAATATTGTATCCTGCTGCTTTGCTAAAGTTGTTTATTCACTCTTGGACTTCTCTTGTGATTTCTCAGGGTTTTCTATATATAGGATTGTGTCATTTCAAATTAGGGAAAACATTACTTCTTCTTTTCCAATGTGGATACCCTTTATTCTCTTTCTTATCTGATTGCTCTGACTACACTTTGCATTATAATATTTAATAAGAATGGTGACTTTGGGCTCCTTCTGCTGTCTAGAGCTTTGGAGGAAAGCTTTCAGTCTTTAACAACTGAGAATGATATTAAATGTTAAGGCTTCTATATATATGCCTGTTGGGCCTAGATGTTTTATGACATCATTAAAATATTCTATTTCCTATTGTTTTTCAGTCTAAATGTTCTATCATTATTGAAAGTGCTGCATTGAAATCTCCTGCTATTAATGTAGAAGTGTATATTTCCCCTTTCAAATCTGTCAATATATGTGTCATACAGTTTTCATCTCAACTGTTAGGTGAATGTATATTCATAATTGTTATATGTTTTTGTTGAATCAATAACTTTATTAGTATTTAGTGTCTTTCCTTTTCCTTGTAACCATCTTTGACTGAAAATCTACTTTACTTAATATTAGTATAGCTACCCCTGTTTTCCTTTGGTTACTATTATCATGGAATTTTTTTCCATCTTTTTACTTTCAGTCTACTTGTCTATTTGAATTTAACATGAGTCTCTTGTAAAGAGCATATACTGGGTTATGTTATTTTTCCCATTCTGCCAATTTTTATCTTTCCCTTGATTGTTTAATCCTTTTACATTTATAGTGCCTACTGATAGTATAGGACTTTCTTCTGCCTTTCTGTTATTTAGTCTTTGCACATCTGATACCCTTTTTCTAAAAATTCATCTATTACTGTCTACTTTCTTATTTTATTTAAATTTTTGTAGTGTTCCAATGGCATCCCTTCTCATTGTTTTCTTTTTTAAAAATAATAATAAACTTTATTTTTACAGTGGTTTTAGATTTACAAAAAAATTACACCAAAAGTATAGGGACTTCCCATGTAACTTCCCCCCACATACATGGTTTCTCCTATTATTAACATCTCACATGAGTGTTAACCAATATTGAAGCATTGCTACTAACCAAAGTCCATAGTTTACACTGTGGTTTACACTTTGTGCTGTACAGTTTTATAGGCTTTGACAAATGTATAATGTCATGTGTCTGTCATTGCAGTATCATACAGAACAGTTTCACTGTCCTAAAAATGCCCTGTGTTCCACCTCTTCATTCCTTCCCCTCCCCTCTGAGTCCTTGGCAAACACTGTCTTTATATCAATGTTACGAGTTACTCCGTTAATACAAGATAATAAATACAATAACAACAAATCTACTTTGGTCCATGGTTTACACTCTCCCCTTATGTTTGTTCATTCCTCAGTCTTGAGGGATTTGGGATGGTGTCCTCTCTGACTGCTTCAGGCTGAGGGGACTTAGATATTATGGGGCAGAGGGAAGGAATTGTTTTGCTTGCAATTGTAGATACTCCTTGTTTTGGGGATGGGACTTGTCTATTATCGTGATCCTGTTTTCTTATTTGTTTAATTGACTAAGGACAAGGACCTTACCATATCCAGGGTCTAGAAGAATGCTGGCACTTAGGAAATGCTCAATTAATTTGTTGAAGGAATGATCTTGTTCAGTGATTCTGCCTGGCTTCTCTTTGACCTTAATCTCTTTCCCTGTTCCACAATGTCCTGAAGGTGGGGAGGATGGCATTTCCTGATTTCCTTGTCCTTTATCCTCCCTACTAGGTGAGTTGCTGTCTGTGGTTCTGAGGCCCAGTTCATGGACCTGTCCTTGGTGCTGATCTGGGCTCCACATGCCCAGTGCATGGTCAAGAACATAAGAGGTTCTTTATGAATGACTGATACTAATGTGTATAAATCCAAGTTTGGTAAATCAGATGCTATTTCCAGCACTACCTTACAGTTTCATTTCCAAGGTCCATGTTTGAAGTGGTCTTTTCTTTGTAAATGCAAACAGAGGGAGTGAGTGTTTTCCTCATGCTTCCCAATGCACATGAAAATCCCTCCCCAGGACCAGAGAATGCCATCTCCCTGCTGAGTATTCCACAAAGCATTGCTTCTGGCCAAGGTCTCATTGCTTTCTGTGTATAGTTTTTAGATATTTTATTTGTGGTTAACACAAATTGTTCGATTATTTGTTTGCCTCAATAGTTTCTGATGAGAAATTGGCAGTTAATCTTATTGGGACTCATGTAAACAACATATTGATTTTCACTTGGAATTCTCAGTGGTTTCATGGAATAATTAGGAAATATGGTGAACAAAGTTGTTTTATGCACAGAAAATTTTAGTATCATGACGATCAGTTTATTGTGTAAACTTGGTTTCCTATAGTCCTCAGTTGTCAGACTCTAATTCAGGTGTTGCTGAGATTGTGTTTTGAAGAAATGATTAAATCCACTTGTCAAAATCTCCCTATTACCTCACTGACTTGTGGATTAACAGAAATTATGGTAGGAAAGACCATGTTAGAACCATGAGAACTGCCTCTCCCTAGGAAAATAGTAAAAAAAAAGAACCCACAACACTACATGCCTGGAAAGGTTACAGAGATTAATGTGACAATCAAAGACTTGAAGAGTTTTCGGATAGTGATTCCCACCATAGTGACCTTGAATGTCTATTTTTTCCAAAAGTTATCATTCTGGTAGTTTCACTGCTGATATTATGCTGATTTTATCTAACGAGTAAAAATTAAAGCTCTTTTACATGTATTCTAATACATATGTGTGTCGGGAGTAGAAAATAAATTCAGCAAATGTTCAGGGTCCTTTATACCCACGAAATTTCTGGGGCCCAGTGGTGTGGGTAATGTTGAGATGTACCTTCTAATGTGAAAGATGAGTGGTCCCATTCAGCCCCTCCTAAAACCAAAAAGAAGTGCCAAACCTGGGACCCTCTTTGGATTTTGAGATAACATATTCCTCATTTGGGTGTGAACTCCAGACCATTTTCCAAATGGCCCCAAACTGCTAGTGGGTCCAAAGGAAGAAAAGGCTCTGGGACAGATATATGCTGAGATGGAAGCTGATCTGCTAGTTGGGCCATATTATCCATCATAACCAATGGCACTTGTTGTGACTCTGGAAGATACAGGGAGATGCTGTTTCGATCCTTTGGTATGCCTCTGTAGGTAAAAAACAGAGTAGTTAGGATTTTGGAGCAGAACTGTATCATCTTTTGTGGATAACTATCTCCTTTAGGAAAACAGCTTTTCGTTTCTTACTGGGCCAAATACTTAACCAAGGACCAAGAAGTGACTATGTGACCTGAGGTGTCTTTCATGAACTGGATATTGTTTTCTGAAAACACCAAGCAACAAAATTGGACATGCATTGCAGAACTCTATTATCAAATGTAAGTGGTAAATATGTGCTTGGGCTTGAGAAGGACCTGAAGCCACAATTAAGTTATGTGAGGAAGTGGCCCAAATTCCCATGTCTCCCTCTCTTGCTACCTTGCCTTCACTCTCCCAGACTAAAACTATGGCTTCATGTGGAGTTCCCAATAACACTTGTGTAATCAAATGCCTTGCAATTAATATCTTGATATGTGTTGCTTACCAGTTCTGTTTCTCTGTTAGAACCTTGATGGATACAGTACTCATGCTATAAGTCTTGTAGAACTTTTTTTCATGACTGATATTCCCCTTTTCAGCCTAAATTAACCATTTGCAAGGTACCTGGTAGTATGCCAAACAGCAAATTTGTTCAAGCACAGGATAACCAATTCTGTAAGATGGGTTAAGCAGGTTCTATTCCTCAAGGGGATAGCAGAAGTGAAATGGTTTCTCATTTACCTCTCCACACTGAGTGTAGATGCTAGACAGCATGTTTATAGAGATTGAGTTCTGAATATAAAGTTCATCTGAATTTTAATTTGAGAATCTTGTTCTATGAGTCAGATCATATTTTCATAGTTGGCAAGGTAGTGTTTTAGACTCATAAATCTTTACTTCAGTTAAAGCTCTCTTGGCCAGAAAAATAGAGAATGAGACTTTGATGTCATTACTGCTACCTACCTGTCCTTTGGAGAAATTAAATATTAGTTCCAGCAGTAAAGTGTTCCTTTTCATTTATCATGATGGAATATAAGGCACAGTTAAAACCTATTGCAAGGTTAACAAGAAACAGTATATCTTCCAGGACACCCTGCAGTTGTAAACTGTTGTAATATTTTGTTTGCATACTGCACATTTTTATTTTTAAGTGTCAACTCTGGAATTTATTCCCTCTTCTGTATGTTCTATAAGTTTGTATTCAGCTAGGGAGGTGACAGAGTTTTCCTTGAGTGCCAGGACTTAACAGATGGCACAAATGTCCTTCAAGCTCCTTGTTCTCACTAGTTTTCTCCTTCAGAGTTGGTCCTCATACCAAGAATTTCATCCTGAATCTAAAATGCTGATCCTCTTTGTCTTTTTTGAGCATGTATCCTGTCCTGGACCTGACAGTGGTCATATGATATCTCCCTTATAAAAGAATCTGAACAGCTCCTCTGGTCCCAATGAAACAGACTGTCCCTCCTACCCAGTATTCTATTATATATCTCAAAGCCAGTAATACTTCAACCCAGGCTGTTTCTATTTGATTGATTCTACCTGCATCAGACTGCAGGGCAAGTTCTAGAATGTGAACCAGAAATAATTTTCCTAGTTCAGTTCTATAGCCTGCTGCCAAGCAGATT
Source organism: Tolypeutes matacus (assembly GCA_026826555.1). Lineage (NCBI taxonomy): Eukaryota > Metazoa > Chordata > Mammalia > Cingulata > Chlamyphoridae > Tolypeutes > Tolypeutes matacus. The sequence goes on along the minus strand of JAKSZT010000092.1, from coordinate 502,149 downwards.
GGCACTGACATATAGGCACATAGTGGTTAAGGACCAGGGACCCAAACTAAGAGCACAAGGTGGCCACCATCATGTAAGAAACGGTGTGGGGTAAAGAACCACAAAAGTGTCATGAGCTTTCCATTGCTTCTAAAGCTGTGTTTCATTGATTTGGTCATTTCTTGGTTACTGCCACTCTTTAACTCTTTCTGGACACCTGAAGAAGAGATTTCGGCCAGATTTTACCAGATGTTTAAATCCAGTGTCAGGATGGGGACCCTAGAGAATCCTATACTACCAGAATTTCCTGGGCCAGAATATGTTTTTCACACTGTGTGGAACACACATTTTTTTATGGAATGAAAATTGACAAAGTAATGAATATAATATCTGCTACCAATTTTTCTTCCTGCCCACCTCTCATCATTAATGGCAGAGGTGAGGCTAGTTATGACTGGGCAGTCCAGCTGCTTTACAAAGCTTATGTTCCACTCTTACTGGAAGTATGAGATATACATCTAAATTACAATAAAATACAAAAAATTAAAAGAATTTGAAATGACAAAAGAAATAATAAAAAATATAAAATAAAAATTTTTTGGCATTATGTCTTTCATCACTGTAAGATCTGTTGTCTTGTATGTACAATGACATTTTCTTCCATTTATCCCCCCAATGTTTTATTTTTTTCATTTTATCTTCAAAGAAGCTTTAGGTGATAGAAAAGTTGCGAACAGAATATAGGGGATTCCCATATACCCAACATCACCCCCCTTTTCCCTTTCCCCTATTAATAATATTTTACATGTGAATGGTACATTTGTTACAATTGATGTACAAATATTGAAGCATTACTACTAACCATGGTCAATGATTTACATTATGGTTTACATTTTGGTACATACCCTTTTATAAATTTTGACAACATTTAACATGGCCTGTATCCGTCATTGCAAGATCATGTAGAACAATTCCAATGCCTCCAAAATGCCCCATGTTCCACCTATTCTATTCCGCCACCCCCCTCCCTTCAGTACCCATGCCAACCACCAAGCTTCACTCCTTGGAGGACAAAATTCATAGTTACTTGCAACAACATTGAGGGCTTGACATACTGGCCTTTCCTTCCCTATTAGGCACTGCTTATGCTCTCGAGATACTCCCACCCCTCAATCTGAGAACATAGCAGGACTTCCCAGGATGGGAGTCCAACACTTTTCCATTCATTGTATGGGTCTCCACACTATGACAGTCACATACTCCCTAGGAACCTGCCCCAGGTGTACTCTGTCCCACATGCCCCCCACATCCAACAACCTAAACCAGTAACCACCCCTGCCATATTAACCCGGAAAAAATCATTCCCAACGTTGTGGTTTCAACCACATTCCTGCAAATCCCCAGAGTTCATCCGCTCCCTCCCCTGATCCCCAACCCCCCCATTTCCCTGGACAGTGCAACACCCCCCCACCCTACAACCCTTACAGGCCAGCATTGCCCAACCCAATAGCATCACTGCACCACTGTCATGCCCATCCACTGCACAACCACAACCTTACAGCTTATCATAGATTTTGCCCATATGGGCAATGGCTCACAACTTTAACTCCTCTTCTGTCTCCTGTAAACCTCTCTTCCAGACTCTAGCTCTGTGCATCTGCTCAATTTACCTAATTCATTTTAGTGAGGTCATGTAATATTTGTCCTTCAGTGCCTGGCTTGCTTCACTCAACATAAAGTCTTCAAGGGTCATCCATGTTATCCCATGTATTAATACTGCATTCCTTCTTACAGCTGAGTATTATTCCATTGTATGTATATACCAGAGTTTGCTTATTAATTCATCTATTGATGGACATTTAGTTTGCTTCCAGCTTTTGACAATAGTATTATTCTGCTATGAACACTGGTGTGCATATATCTGTTCATGTCCCTGCTTTCAATTCTTCTGAGTATATACCCAGTAGGGAGATTCCTGGATCAAATGGCAGTTCTATAGTTAGCTTCCTGAGGAGCTGTCAGACTGTCCTTCAAATGGCTGCACCGTTCTGTATTCCCACCAGCAGTGGATAAGGGTGACCATTCCTCCACATCCTGTCCAACACAGGTAGTCTTCTGTTTTTTTTTAATAGCCACCAGTCTAATGGGTGTGAGATGATATCTCATTGTAGTTTTGATTTGCATTTCCTAAATAGCTGGTGATGTTGAGCATCTTTTTATGTGTTTTTCAGCCATTTGCATTTCTTCTTTGGAGAAGTGTCTAATCAAATCACTTGCCCATATTTTAAATGGGTTGTTTGTCTTTTTATTTTCGAGGTGTAGGATTTCTTTATATATGCTGGATATTAAGTCCTCAGATACATGGTTACCAAATATTATTTCCCATTAAGTAGGCTGCCTTTTCACTTTCTTGACAAACTCCTTTGAGGTGCAAAGGTTTTTAATTTTGAGGAGGTCCCATTTATCTACTTTTTCTTTTATTGCTTGTGCTTTAGGTGTAAGGTTCATGAAACCAATTCCTAATTACAAGATCTTGTAGGTGCTTCCCTACATTATCTTTCAAGATCTTTATGGTCTTGGCACTTATATTTAGATGTTTGATCCATCTTGTGTTAATTTTTGTATAAGGTGTGAGATGCTGTTCCTCACTCAATCTTTTGGATATGGATATCCAGTTCTCCAAGCACAATTTGTTAAAGAGGCCATTCTCTTCCGGTTGAGTGGGCTTGGAAACCTTTTTGAATATCAGTTGACTGTATATGCAAAGATCTATATCAGAGCTCTCAATTCAGTTCCATTGGTCAGGATGTCTATCCTTGTGCCAATACAATGCAGTTTTGACCACTGTAGTTTTGTAATGTGTTTTAAAGTCAGGTAGATCCCAGACTCCTCAGGATTGGGGGAAGAGCTATGGACTAGAGTGGACTTACTGATATTCTGTTTCAGAAATATTGTGATTTAAGCAAAGGAAGAAATTACAACATTAATGTGGAGCCAGTGGCCACTGGAAGCTTTTGGAGCAGGGAGAGGGAAAAGAAGTTGTAATACAGGGGCTTTTTCAGAACTTGAGATTTATCCTGTGTGACATTGCAACGACAGATATAGGCCATTTTATATCATCATTTATAATATGCGGAACTGTGTGGGAGAGAATGTGGTCTACAATGTAAACTATGGTCCATGCTTAATGGCAAAGCCCCAGGATGTGTATATCCATGCAGATGATGTGCCACACTAATGAAGGATGTTTATGTGGGAGGTTGTGGAGGTGTGGCAGGTGGGGCATATGGGAACCCTTATAATTTTTGTGTAACATTTATGTAATCTAAGTAACTTTAAAAAAAAATATATATATATATTATTAAAAAACATAAAGTCAGGTTGTTTGATTCCTCTGATTTCATTTTTCTTTTTGAAATGTCTTTGGCTATTTGGGACCCCTTGCCCTTCCAAATAAATTTCATAGTTAGCTCTTCCAATTCAGTTAAAAAATGGTGTGGTAATTTTTATTGGGATTGAATTAAATTTGTAATTCATTTTGGGTAAGATAGACATCTTAATGTTGTTTAGTCTTCCATGTACAGAGAATATTCTTCCATATATTTAAGACTTTTTGATTTCCTTTAACAGTGTTGTGCAGTTTTCTGCGTAAAGGTCCTTTACATCTTTCGTTAAATTTATTCCTACATATTTGATTCTTTTAGTTGCTATTGTAAATGGGATTTTTTTTCTTGTTTCCTATTCGGATTGCTTATTATTGGTGTACAGAAATGCTACTGATTTTTGGACATTAATCTTATAACCTGCCACTTTACTGAACTCATTTATAAGCTCTAGAAGGTTTGTTGTAGGCTTCTCAGTGCTTTCTAGGTACAGGATCTCGTCATCTGCAAATATTGAAATTTTTACTACTTCCTTTCCAATTTGGATACCTTTTACATCTTTTTGTTGCCTAAGTGCTCAAGCAAGTACTTTCAACACAATGTTAAATAAGAGCGGTAACAGTGGGCATCCTTGTCTTATTCCTGAACTTAGACGGAAAGCTTTTAGGATTTCACTATTGAATATGATGTTAGCTGTGGGTTTTTCATATATACCCTTTATCATGTTGAGGAAGTTTCCTTCTAGTCCTATCTTTTGTAGTGTTTTTATCAGGAAAGCGTGCTGTATTTTGTCGAATGCTTTTTCTGCATCTATAGAGATGATCATGTGATTTTTTCTTTGGTTCTGTTTATGTGGTGTATTACATTGATTTATTTTCTTATGTTGAACCATTTTTTCATACCTGGGATGAAACCCACTTGGTCATGGGTATAATTCGTTTGATGTGTTGTTGAATATGATTACCAAGTATTTTGTTGAGGATTTTAGCATCTAGTTTCATTAGAGAGATTGGTATATAATTTTCCTTTCTTGTGATGTCTTTGTTTGGTTTTGGTATTATAGGATGAGTTAGGCAATGTTCCCTCCACTTCTATTTTTTGGAGGAGTTCATGCAGGATTGGTGTTAGCTCTTTCTGGAATGTTTGGTAGAATTCAGCTGTGAAGCCATCTGGTCCTGGGCTCTTCTTAATTGGGAGGTTTTTGATGACTAATTCAATCTCTTTGCTTGTGATTGGTCTGTTGAGTTCATGAATTTTTTCTTTTGTCAATATAGGCTGCTTGTGTGTTTCTAGGAATTTGTTCATTTCCTCTAAATTATCCATCTTGTAGGCATCCAATTTTTCAAAGTATCCTCTTATGATATTCCTTATTTCTGTGAGGTCAGTGGTGATATCCCTTTTCTCATTTCTTATTTTATGTATTTGCATCTTCTCTCTTTTTTTCTTTGTTATTCTAACAAAGGGTTGTCAACTTTATTAATATCAAAGAAACAGCTTTTGGTTTTATTTTTTCTAGTACTTTCTTATTTTCAATTTCATTTAGCTCTGCTGTAATCTTTGTTATTTCCTTCTTTGTACTTGCTTTGGGTTTAGTTTGTTGTTATTTTTCTAATTCCTCCAGATGTGCAGTTAATGCTTTGGTTTTAGCTCTTCCTTCTTTTTTTATATAGGCATTTATGGCTATGAATTTCCCTCTCTGTACAGCTTTTGCTGCATCCCATAGGTTTTGATATACTTTGTTGTCATTTACATTCATTTCATGGTAGTTACTGATTTCTTTTGCAATTTCCTTCTTGACCCACTGATTGTCTAGGAGAGTGTTGTTTAACTTCCATATCTTTGTGCCTAACCTGGTTCTCTGACCCTTACTGATTTCCAGCTTCATTCCATTGTGGTCAGAGAAACTGCTTTGTATAATTTCAATCATTCTGAATTCATTGAGAGTTGTTCTGTGGCCTAGCATGTGGTCTATACTGGAGAATGATCCATGTGTACTGGAGAAGAATGTATCTCCTGTTGTATTTGGGTGTAATGCTCTGCATATATCTATTAGGTATAGATCCTCTAGTGTATTATTCAAGGTCTTTGTTTCTTTATTGATTGTTTGTCAAGATATTTTGTCTAATTGTGATAATGGTGAATTAAATTCCCTCATTAAAACTGTAGAGGCATCTATTTCTCCACTTAGTTTTTCCAAAGTTTGCCTCATGTATTTTAAGGTGCCCTGGTTAGGTGCATAAATGTTTATGTTTGTTCTTTCTTCTTGATAGATATATATACTAAGATATAATGCCCTTCTTTGTCTCTTACAACAGTTTTGCATTTAAAGTCTATTTTGTCTGATATTAATATAGTTACTCCTACCCCTTTTTAGTTATTGTTTGCATGTCAAATTTTTTTCCAACCATTCACTTCCAGCATCCTTGCATCCCTGGGTCTAAGATGAGTTTCTTGCAGACAGCATATAGATGGGTCATATTTCCTTATCCATCCTGCCAATCTGTGTCTCTTGATTGGAGAGTTTAATCCATTAACAGTCAATGTTATTATTGTCAAGGAATTACTTACATTAGCCATATTATCTTTAGGTCTATGTATGCCATATGTTGTTTTTATTTCTCTTTTTATCATTTTAGTTATTCTTACACTCTTCTCCCACTGTCTCTCTTCTGTTTTTTCCTTCCAACCTGTAGAACTCCATTTAGTATTTCTTGAAGGGCACGTTTCTTATTGATAAACTCTCTTAATTTCTGTTTATCTGTGAATATTTTGAAATATCCCTCATTTTTTAACACCAGCCTTTCTGGATAGGGAATTCTTGGCTGAAAGTTTTTTCTTTTAGCACATTAACTATGCCATACTACTGCCTTCTTGCCTCCATGGTTTCAGATGAGAAGTCAGGACTTAATCTTATTGAGATTCTCTTTTATGTGATGGATCTCTTTACTCTTGCTGCTTTCAGTATTCTCTCTTTGTCTTAAGCATTGGACAATTTGACAAGTATATGTCTTGAGGTAGGCCTGTTAGGATTTATACAGTTTGGGGTGTGCTGCACTTCCTGGGGAAAAAAAAAGAATTAGGACCAGAGAAAAGGATAGAGATAAGAAGAGAGAAAAAGAATAATAGTAATAATAATAAAAAAGGTAGAAGAGGAACTGAACAAGACCTAAGAAAATAAACAATTAATACGCTTAAAAAGTCATATGAAGTACAGAGGAATAAGCATAAAAAAATGGAATAGAAAAAATGAAATGAGAAACAAAATAGAGAAAAATATATAGAATTAATTAAAAGGCCAGAATGATGAGAAGGTAGGAAAATAAAAACAAAAAAGAATCAAAAAAAAAAAAAAGAAAGAAAAAGTAAAGAAAGAAAGAGAGAGAAATAAAGACAAAAGCAATTGAAGACCAAACAAAAAGAGATGGAATGAAAGAAAAACAACAGGAAACAGAAGATGGAAGAATGAAGGAAAGAAAGGAAATAACATAGGTAGAGAAAATCGGTAAAAGAAAAAAGAAAAAAAAAAAACGGGGGAAAGAAAGAAAAGGGAAACACATCAAAGAAGAAGCAAAACACCAGCAACAACAACAACAAAAAACAACCAAGGAAAACAGCCTCCCTTCTTAGGCCCCTAAGGAGCTTCTCAGGCTGCCGGTGTTCATCAATCAGTCATCCTGCAGCCTGTCCTCTGCAGATAATGTACCAGGTTTTAGCAAGTAAAATAAGAGAGAGGGAGAGGGAGAAGGAGAGGGAGAGAGAGTAGGGGAGAGGGAGGGAGAGGAGGAGGCGGTGGGGGAGGGGTGAGGGAGGGGGCGGAGAGAGAGGAAGAGGGAGAGGGAAAGGAAACAACAAAAGAAAACAAATCCAAGAAAACCTAAAATAAAAAGAATGTCTACATTTACCCTGTCATAAGTTATCAGCTGGATGCCTGATAACCCAAACGATCACTTCTTCACTTCTCTACTTCTCTATGGAGAACAGGGAATTAAACCAGGCACCTTGCATATGCCAGACAGAATTCCTCCTCTGAACTAAACTGTCTCCTTAATCAGCCTTCAGAAAGGTAACTGCCTCCTTTCCCCCAGGCATTTTAGATTACAGTTTGCTAAAGTCCTGCTGATTAGGCGCCTGTCCCACCCCCTCTCTAATCTAGTTCCTTTCTTTCCCTGGGCAGTTGGGCATGGCAGCCTGCCTGAGCAGATACCCCTTCCCTCTCCCCATCAGGTTGGGGTCCCTTCCCTTCTGAGATTTAAAGGGGGCTCAGATGGCCAAACTCACCACAAAGAAACCATTCTCCAGCCTCTGTCAGACCCCTCAATCCCATCTTTACTCTTTGTAACAGTTTGTTAATGTCCACTTTATCTGATAATAATGTAGATACCCAGTTACCTTTTGGCTACTATTTTCATGCAATGCTTTTTCCCAGTCTTTCACTTTCATCTACTTGTATCTATGACTTTAACATTAGTCTCTTGTAAACAGTATATAATTCGGTCATTTAAAAAAATTCATTCTGACAATCTCTGCTTTTAGACTGGAGAGTTTAATCCCTTTACATTATACTGACTACTAATAATACAGCACATTCTTCTACCATTCTGTTACTTAGTCTTTTTAAGTCTTATACCATTTCCCCCCTCAACTTTTCTGTTACTGTCAATTTTCATATTAATTTGATTTTTTTGCATTGTACCATATTCTTCTCTCTATATATGTTTTAGATATTTTCTTTGTCACTATCGTGGGGCTTGAATTTAATATCTTAATTCTATAACACATTTGTTTTGATACTAACTTAATTTCATTCACTTGCCAAACACTGTTTCTATACTACTCTGTCACAGCCCCATCTTTGTGTAGTCTTCATTACATATTGCATCTTTATACATGCTGTGTCCTAAACCATAGATTTATCATTTATCTTTTTGTATTAGCATTTTAGAGCATTTAAAGTGTAAAAAGGATAGTTACATACAGAAGTTTAACATAATATTACTGGCATTTATAAGTACCCATCTGGTTATCTTTGCTTGAGATTTTTATTGCTTTATGCTGCTTTGATCTATTGTCTAGTGACCATTCTTTTCAATCTGAAGACCTCCCTTTAGCATTGTAGGCTAAGTCTAGTAGTACCAAAGTCCCTCAGCCTTTGTTTTTCTGGGAATATCTTTATCTCTCATGTTTGAAAGAGAGTCTTGTTGGTAGACAATTGTTGGTGGCTGATTTTTTTCATTCAGTATTTCAAATGTTTCTTCCAGTACCTCAATGGTTTCTGATAGTAAATTGGCGCATAATCATACTGGGGCTCCCATGTAAATGACATGTGGCTTTTCTCTTGCATGTTACAGAACTCTCTTCTCTCCTAGCATTCAGTAGTTAGAATATAATATGTAAGGATGCTATCATCTTCAACTTTATTCCATTTGGGGTTCATTGTATTTCTTGAATATGCATATTCATGTCTAACCTTAATTTTGGAAGGTTCTCTGCCATTATTTCTTTGCCCACTTCTGTTGATTTCTCTTTTCCCTTTCCTTTTTGGTTTCCCATAATACATATATCAGTATGCTTGATATTGTAAGATTAGGTGTGCTACAGGTCTGTTAGGCTCTGTTCAGTTTTTCTAAATTCCTTTTTCTTTCTGCAACTTAGCTTGGAGTATTCCAATTGTGCCATCTTTGAGTTCACTTTTCTTTCTTCTATGATCTCCAATCTTCTTTTGAAACCTTCTTAGGTTTATTTATTTCAGTATTTGATGTCTTCAGTCCCTATATTTCTGTTTAGTTCATTTTTATAATTTCTATCTCTTTATAGACATTCTCAAATTGATCATTTATCATTTTCCTGATATCTTTCCATTCTCTTTCTGTGTTTTCCTTTAAAATTTTGAATACATTAAAGATGATTTTCTATGTCTTTGGTGTGTACAATGTCTTCTTCATTGCTGGTTTCTGCAGTATTATCTTGTTCCTTTCTATGGCTTGACATTTCCTTTTGTTGGTTTGGCTTGTAATTTATATACTGTACAGTTTTATGTGTTAAATCTGGAATTTATTCCCTGTGCTTTAAGTGGGTATCCAGCCAATGTTATGACAGAGATTACCAGAGTGCTGGTAGCTAAAACAGACTTAAACAAAAATGTCTTTCAAATCCTTTGTAAATTGGCTTTGTGTTGACTAGTTCCCTCCTTCAGAATTAGTCCACCTACTAGGACGATCAGCCTGAATCTAAATTGCCATGTACTCTCTCTTTTCTGAGCATTTTTCCTGTCATGGACATGAGGGTGATCATATGAAATCTCCCTTTTAGATGTATCTTAATGGCCCCTCTAGTCCCAATGAAGTGACGTTTCTCCCCTCTTAGTGTTCTATTATGTGTCTTCAAGCCAGTAATCTTTTCCCCAGGCTGCTTCCATTTAATTATTGTTTACAATGCCTTAGCTCATGGTAAATGGCTTTAGCCTGCAGGATGTTTTCTGGAAGGCAAGCCAAAGATAAATTTCCTGGTTCAGTTCTTCATACTGCCACCTGATAGATTGGCACCAAAATTTAGTCACCTCACCATGTACATAGGTGTTACTCTGGTCTGTCCAGAAAGGACCATGGACCCACACTGAGAGCACAAGTTACTGCCACCCTCTAACACTTTTCTGGAGCTCTCAGGAAGATTGTTTTGCAGTTGTTACTAGATGTTTAAACATACCGTGGAGCTAGAGACCTGTCAGCACTCTATACCTCCAAGTAAGTCAAGGGGCCAGTATATGTTTTTTGAACACTGTGTGGAATACACCTTTTCTATGGGGGTAGAAAACTGATAAAGCAACGAATATAACACCTGCTGACAATTTTTGCTCAAGTCTAACTCTAATTCTGAATGACAGCTCTGTGCTTAGAGACTGTTAGTTATGACAGGGCAGCTCAGCTGCTTTCCTAAGCTTAAGGACCACCCTCCCTGAAAGATGTTCTACATTATTCCATTCACCTGAAGGAACCTGTCCAGCACCTCTTGGTAATTCCAGTGGCTACTTTCACATTAAGGATTCTCATCTAAAAGAGAAGATAGGTGTTCAGTGTTTCTCCAGATGGCAGAGATTATGTCAATGTGGTATTTTTGTATACAAAGTCATTATTTTATGAATTAGAAGTCCTTTTTAATGACTACTGCCATTCAACTGAAGAGAAACCTTCTTTAGAATACAGTGAATGCTCCATAATTTTCATTATTACATGAAATATCTAGTGTATTTCATGGGCCTCTTGTCAGGGCCCACCCTTGGATGTAGATCTTTCCTTCTCATATTTATGAGCTTTGATGTGTTTACTTAGCAGCTTGGGGAATGTGCTTCCTTAAATTCCAATAACATGGAAACTGATGGTCAAAATTTAGTGCTGTTGGGCTTTACTTGGTTATTGCAGTGGAACAAGCCAGATGAAACATTATGATGTGTTAGGATTTGCTTTTTCTTCTCCAAGAAATACAATTCCCAGAGATACCACATGATGGAATCCTCATCTCCATCAAAGCTTTGTTCAAATGTCTCATTTTCAATAAGGTCTCCTTTGGTCACATTACCTAAACACATAACTGCATACTCTTAACTCTAACAACACCCTTTTTGCTTTCCTGTGAAATTTTTCTCATTAGATCTTATCTGCTCCCTCAGATGCAATACATTGCGAATGTAAGGTATTTTATCCTTGAAGCATAATTCCCTGGATAGGATGCCTTACTTAGTTTTTAATGTGGCACATTAATGCCTAGTAATGTGCATGAAACATGATAATAATATATATGTTTAATAATGAATCATTCATGGAATGTATGGGAAAATAATAATGTTATATCAGATTACACTAGAATATCAATCTTTACACAAAAGTGTAAGTTGAGATTTGGTCCTTGAGATCAATGCTGGACTCACTCTGCACATAACTGGCAATTATCCTCAACTATGTACACAGGGGGAGGCAGTTTATTAAGGAATTGATAATATGACTTAAAGATGATGGTTTCTGGATCATCCTTTGATGCCCTGATTATTCCCTTTGAGTTGAAATATGATTAAGCAAGCTTGCAGCTGAAAACTTCTAATGTCTATGAAAGGAGCACTACAGGTATGAGTAAATCAGTCAGCCGGGATATAAGGTGTTTCACTTTGTCAGAATTTATTGTGCTATTCTATTCCTTAAAGGTAAAGGGATCCTGAAATAGAAAGCATTGCCTGGAAAATATTTCAGTTAAGAAAATTCTTAAATTGAAACTTGTCTCAAAGTCAAGGGATTGATGTTCATAACTTTTTCAAAGGGCCTCTGGCTGAACCATTGATTTTCTAGAGGTGTCTTTGAATACCACCTGATCCTGGCATTAACAAACCCAGATTCTGATCTGATGGCTCATGATTGGTGCCCTCTTTTTATATAGTGACATATCTAGGATATGGGAGTTAGCGTCCAACCTTCACCTGGGCTTCTGTTCCTGCTCTGCCCTTCACAATGAAGCTCTTGGCACTCCTGGCACTGGTTGTGGTTTCCACCATCCTGATCTCTGGCTATAAGTAAAGACTCTTACTTGAAATTAAGGTATGGAGGAACCCCAAAGTGTCTTAGGCTATTTTCACTTTTAATAATTCCTTTTTGTTTCTGAGCCTGACTCATTTCAAGTGTCTTATCTTTGAGTTCACTGATTGTTTTTTCTGTCAACTCCAATCTGCTCTGGAAATCCTCCTGGGATTTCAATTATTGTGCCCATCAACTCCATTAGTTCTGTTTGGTTTCTTTTAAAAATTTCTATCTCTTTACCATGACTCTCACATTGATCATCTCTTTACCACAACTCTCATATTGATCATTCATTGTTTTCCTGATACCCTATCTATGTATTTTCCTTTTCTTCTTGAACATTTTTAAGATCATTTTTAAAAGGCTTTATTTGGTAAGTTCACAATTTCATCTTCTTCATTGGTGTTTTCTGGATTTTTTCCCTCTTCCTTTGTGTGGACCTTCATTTACCATTTCTTTGTTTGTCTTGTACTCTTTTGTTGTACACTATACATTTTAATATTTTAAAATATTAACTCTGGGGTTTATTCCCTGAGATGTCTGTTTCTTGATTTTATAACCAGCTTGTGAGAAGACAGAGATTTTCTTGAACTTCAGTCCTCCCATATGGAAGATCTGCTCAAGGCAAATCAATGTGCAGGATTTTAAATGTCTTTCTGGGTCTCTGTCTTGTCTTGCACTTTTGCTTGTTTGTTATTTTGTAGCTCTCTTGTTTACGGGGGTTTGATTGAATTCTCTGTTTCCCAGGAGACAGAACTCACACTCCAGGATGCTTGAAATGAGCTGAACTTTGTCACAGACTGTCTGTCAGCCATTATAGTGTTTTACACTTTTTTATTGTCTCAAGATACTTTTACCTGGAGGGCAAATTCTGGAAGGAAGGGTATGTCAGAGAGAACTTTCCTAAGTCAGTATTTCCAAGCCTAAGTGGGACCAGAGACCTATAAAGGGGGTGAATACTTGTGCCAAAGTGCCCTGGGGAGGGGTCAGAAAGGGTGTCAAGAGCTTCTCTGAGGGCTCCCCAAACTGAGGTTTCCTGGCCTTTCTAGAAAATGCAGCCTGGAGGAAGCACAGCATCTTTAAGTCTTCACTGATGCAGTGCCTGTCAGGGGAAGATTAAAACAATAGCTTCTACCGCCTTTGTCTCACGTGGGTTGAAATGATGGCGGCACTCAGAGCTGGGCCCCAGGGGATCTGAATTCAATTATCAAACCAAAATTAGTGATTAGCTGTGCTAAACCCTTTTCATGGGAAAGAGGATTTTTACATCCCTTTCTCTCACCAGCAGTCTAGACAGAGGTTGGACACAATGGTGGCCTGCTGGGAGAGAGCAAGATGGGCAATGGAAGCCTCCAAGTGGAAAGAGCAATTTACTGTTCTTTACTTCTTTCTCCTGCTTTCTCCTGCTCTTTTCTGGATTCTGTACAGTACTCTTCTGACCTCCAGAATTTCAACATAGTTGTTTCAGACAGTTTATGGCTGTTTAATATTTGTTTTGGTGGAAGAACTGAATCTTGGAGCTTACTACTATGCCATCTTGCCACAATCCTGCCCCTTGTTTTCTTAAGCTGCATTTCCTTGGTATAGTGCCCCCTTGTTACTGCCAACTTCTAGCTTTTCTTGGAGCTCTGAGGAAGATAGTTTCCTAGGCTGCTTAAATCAATATATAATAAGAAGGGGTTGGCTTAGTAAAGGGAGTTTATTGGTTTTTCAGTTTTGAGGCTAAGAAAAAATGTCCAAATCAAGGCATCATTAAGGCAATGCATTCTTCTCAAAGACTGGCTTCCAGCAATCCTTGACTCCTTTGCCACATGGCAAGGCATATGGCAATGTCTGCTCTTCTCTCCCACTTCTCTTATGGGCTTCATTGCTTTTACCTTCTTGCTTCCATGGCTTGCTTGCTTTTTCTGTATTCATCTTGTTTATGAAAAACTCCAGTAAGAGGATAAAGACCCACCCTGGGTCAAGCTTTAACTGAAATAACCTCATCAAAAGTCTAACTTACAATAGGCTTACACTCGCAGGAATAGATTAGGTTTAGGAACATGATTTTCTAGGGTATATAGAGTTTCAAGCCACAACAGTAACTCTGCCAGGTTTTACTAGATATTTAAATATACTGTCAGGGGATGGGATCTGGGTGAATCCTACACCACCAACTTTGTCATGGGCTAGGATATATTTTGAACACTGTTATATACACCATTTCTATGGATTAGAAAATTGTAAAAGGAGTGAATATAATCCCTGCTGCTAATTTTTACCCCTGCCTACCTGTCATCATGAATGATAGCTCTGTGCTTAGTTGCAGATGTCAGGTTAGTTATGACAGGGCAGCCCAGCTGCTTTCCTAAGCTTAAGGCCCACCCTCCTTGAAGTCCTTCTACCCTATTCCATTCATGTGAGAGGACCTGTCTAGTACCTCTTGGAAATCCCAGTGACTACTGTTCTTTTATTGACTCATATGCAGAGGAGAGAATGTATGTTGAGTGTTGCTGTATAAGGCATAGATCCTCTCAATGTCATATGTTATCAAAGGCATGATTTGTGTGAACAAGTAGTACTTTTTAATGATTACTATCATTCAATTGAAGAAAAGTTTTTTTTGCTGACTGCACCATAATTTTCATTATTACAGGAGATATTGCTTATCTCCCTTGGGCCTCTTGTCAGGACCCAATCTTAGTTGGGATTCAGATGTCGATTTTTCATTCCCATGTTTATGAGTTTATTGTGTTTACTTAACAGCTTGGGTGCTTATTTCTTAAGTTCCTAATGATTGAGAATTGATTGTCATAAATTAGTGCTCTGTGGTGCTTTTCTCAATTATTGCAGAGGGACTAGAATGATAAAACATTCTATGTGTTATGATTTGCTATTCCTCTCCTTGAAATACAATTCCCAAAGACAACACATGATTGAGCCATCAACTTGTTCAAATCTTCAAATGTTCCCTTCTCAATAAAGCTTCCTTTGGCCAAATTACAATAACTGCATACTTCTATCTATAACTTCACTCTTTTTACTTTCCATGTATAATTTTTCTCTTTAGGTCTTCTCTCCTCTCTCAGATAGAATGCATTATAAATATAGGTTATTTTCCTTAAGTTATGATTCCCTGAACAGGATGCAAGACTTGGGATTTTTGTGTATTGTATTCACTGTCCCTTCTCTAATACCTGCCTCTGTGCATGGAACATGATGATATTAAAAATACATGTTGAATAATGAATTCAACCATGGAATGTATAGGAAGTTAATAAAGTTATTTAAGATTCTTCCTTGACTCTGAATGTTTATACCAGAGTTGTTTAAATCCAGAGAAGTCAGAATTGGTCCTTAAGATCATTGTTGGACTCACTGTGTATATAACTGTCAATTATCCTCAACTACATGCACAGGAGGGAGGCAGTGGCTTGAGGAATGCATAGCATGACTTAAAGATGATAGTTCCTGGATCAACCTTCTCTGCCCTAATTAGTACATTTTGGGTAGCAATATGACTAAGCAAGCTTGCAGCTTACAACTTGTAATGTCTATGAAAGGAGCACTGCAGGTATGAGTAAATCAGTCATGCTGGATATGAAGCATCTCTTGCTTGTCAGAAATTATACTGCTGGTCTACTCCATAAAGGTAAGAGGAATCCTGAAAGAGAAATTTTTGCTTGGAAAATATCTCATTAGGAAAATGCTTAAACTGATACATGTCTAAAAGTCAAGAGATTGACATTCATGACATTTTCAAAGGGCCTGTGACTGATCTGTTGATTTTTTAGTGGTTTATTTGAATACCACCTGATCCTAGTATTAACAAACCTGGATTCTGATCTGGCAGCTCATGATTGGTGTCTCTGTCTATATAGTGACAGTATCTGGGAGGTGGGAGTTAGTGTACAACCTCTACCTGGGATCTAAGCTTTCCTCCTTGTGTTCCTACTCTGCTCTTTATCACAGTGAAGCTCCTGGCACAGCTGGTACTGGTTGGAGTTTCCACCATCTCTGTCTCTGGCTATAAGTAAAGACTCTTATCTGAAATTAAGTTTTGAAGACACAATACATCAAGCTGCCCTCTGAACTTTTGTGTGGGCTATAGGAGAGTTGGCAAAATGCTGACATTTCTAGGTCCCAGGCCCATGCTCCAGGTCCATCACTTATTTAATGGAGCATTCAAAATGGAGGTCACACCACCCTTCTGCTTTCCTATTTGAAAAGCCAGATCCTTTCCCTGCTCTATGCTCCCTGGCAGACAGTGAATACTGAGACCCCAGCCTCATTGTTATCAGTGTCGGTAAAATCTGGTTTGAAATGTAATCAGGATTATTTTTTAGGAAAGCAAAAATGAAACCATATCAGATTATTTAGTGGATATGTGGGACTATATATTGTCTCTGAATTTGTTTCCCCCAACTAAGTTGCGCCCCCAATTCAATTATGCACATGTATTTTTTATGTATTCTCTTCTCCCTGGTCTATTACAAATCTTACTTCATGTTTTAGTCTTCCAGAGAATATAAGAGCTGTTTCATCTACTACTGGTGAGTGTGCACTTGCACTCTGTCTCCTTCTTGGAGTGACTGTTTTCTACCGCCAGACTCTTGTCAAAGTGTCAGCCATAATAAGGAATTTACAAATTGGAAGGAAACACTGGGAAAATTGTTTGAATGTAGAATATATGCTTATTTCTTCAAATTTTATTGTAGATCATGAAGTCTCTGAAATGGATTTATGTGAATTATGAACTATTTATTCATTCTATCCCAGCAGAAAGAAAAGGGGATGTGACAAGATATGGTGGTCTGAGAATTTTGTGAGATGTACATATTGTCTTTTTGCTCACCATAATTTGGAGAGTTTAAAAGGCAGTCATTGTGTGCCGTGAGTTCATTAGTCTCAGAATGAAGGAGTAGGATGTAGTGCCTGAAGGTATGACATAGAGGTGTTGATAATTAAATGAGCATTTGGTCCCAAAGGAGGTTAGATGTGGTGTCTGAATCAGAAAGAAACAAGATTTTGTAGTTTGTTCCTTATAATTGTATATATGCCTTATATTCAGGCTGATGTTTGTTTCTTTTCTGTGAGCTAACAACCAAGTTGGTGGACCAAAGACCTGTTCATCCTTTTCCTACTTCCAAAGTGTCCTGTGCCTTGTGTGTGAGTGCGTATGTGTGTGTATATGTGTGTGGTGCTCATGCAGAAATTATGAGGATCTATTCTTTGGTCTTGCACAGATTGGGGATTTTTGTCCTTTGGATATAAGTTCTCTGACTCCAGTCAGATCTCACACACTGAATCATTAGGGCTACCTGCTAGGTGGGGTTCAGTTTTAAACATATTCTCTTATCTGAACGAGGCCTGACACAGAATTGCTAGAGTGTGGACAAGAAGGTGGAGTTATCCAATTATTGAAAGTTATTGTAACTTGTTTTTTTTTTTTTTTTTTTTTTTTTATCAGTATCTCTCTTCTAAGGGATAAGTTATGGAGAAAGAATTCTTTTTAACTTCTTCCAAGTGCCAGTTGAACATGGGAAGTATGACAGAGATGCTGTGTTCATTGTTATTATTGCAAGGATGGTATCAAATTCTCCCATTCTCTCTAATAACTATTGTTCTCACAACTACTACTATAGAGATAGAGTCTCGGTCAGTGAAAAGGGTGAGATAAAGTTCGCTCTGTTCAGGGTAGGACCTGAAGGAAGAGATTATTTCACAATGAAAGAGGAAATACTATTAATCTAAACAAGGTACATATTGTTCTTAATATTAATACATTTAATATTTTTTCTCCTCTCCTGTAAAATTTCTCCCTCTACAAACACTCATATATGTTACAGTGGAAAATACTCAATCATGAGTTATTCTGGGTGAGAAGCCAGATTATCTGGTTTCTAGGGAAGTCTGTTTTGCCCCTAAGTGGTAGTGCCTGAAGATTGTGAAAATAAGTTGATTGGGTCTTCTGTACTTATTTTTGAGATAAAGAATATGCCTTCTGTTTTATAAGCCCTGATATCATTGGAGGCAATCCTCATATATTTGCTATCTTATCAAGATCAGGGCTAGTTTTAGAACGACAAGAGGGAATCCCTGGGGGATTACAGAGATTAATGTGATCATAAGGATTTGTAAACTGTGGGGATAACGATTCCCACCACATTCCCATTCAATTCACTTTTCTGCCCTTTGCAGTCCAATGTTGGTTCTTGGATAATGCCTGTGAATTGCTGTGAGCTTCATCACGTGGTGACTGCAATTGCAGCGTCTGTTCAGATGTAGTTTCTTTGATTAAGCCAATTAACAAATGCCCCAAGTACCTAGTATAAAGCTTTTGATCTGATAAATGTTTGTTTTCTCAATATCTATGACCAAATACCACAGAAGCTGATTGATTTTGGCCAGCAACCCAGATATATGTTATTACTGTCCTACCTTAATGACAGATCAATTTTCTAACTCATGGAGACCTTGGTTGCCTTTTTGTTCCACAAGACATCATGCTGATCCATTTCAATGATGATATTTATGCTGATTTTTCTAATGAGCAAGTAGTAGAACTACTTGAGACATATACATGACACATTTGTGCGTCAGTGTGTGGAACATAAATTCAAAAAATTCAGGATCCTTTGCCTCAGCAAAATTTCTAGGGTCCAGTGGTGTTGGTCATATTGAGATATCCCTTCTGTTACCATAAGCACATCTATTTCCAATTGAAGGGCTCTCCTAATCTGGCACCACAAAGGAGAAACACATCTTTCAGTGAGAAAGTGATTTTTTGCAAAAACAAGGAACTGGTGGAATCTTCCAAAAACCAGTTCAAGGTGAGAATGGGAGCTAGGATTTTTTTTTTTTAAGTTGTTTCTATGCTTTATTAGATTTTCTTCTGGACATTTTTATTTGAGTAGTTATTAGAATTATATTTTTAAAAATACATTTCACTCTTTGTTTCTGGCATATAGAAATAAAATTGATATTTGATCCAAGAAATGTACTAAATTATCTCATTTTTCCAATGTTTCTTCCCAGTCTGGCCCATGATTATTCTTTTTTTTTTTTTCCATATGTATTTTAAAAGGTGCTTAGATTACATAAATGTTACACAAAAATTACAGGGTTTCCCATGATCTCCATCTCCCATACCTCCCATAACATCTCACATAGACATCTTTCATTAGTGTGGCACATCACCTGCAATGGATATACACATCCTGGGGCTTTGCCACTAAGCATAGACCACAGTTCACATCGTAGACCACACTCTCCCACAGAGTTCTGCATGGTATAGGCTGATGTAAAATGACCTATATCCGTCGCCACAATGTCACTCAGGACAACCCCCAAGTCCTGAAAAAGCCCCTGTATTACAACTGCCCTCCCCCTCCCACCCCGAAAGCATCTAGTGGCCACTGGCTCCACCTCACTGTTATAATTTCTTCCATTACTTGAATCACAATATGTCTACAACAGAATACGATTAAGTCCACTCTAGTCAATAGCTCTTTCCCCAATCCTGAGGGAACTGGAATGGTGATGTCTACTCCATCTCCAAGTGAGAGTGGGCTTATATCCCATATATACAGTGGATGGGATTATACTGCCTTCAGCTGCAAGCTCTCTCCATTCCCTGGGATGGCCGTTGTCCATTATCGTCTCCTTACCAGGTGGCTTGGGTGAGTCCATTGAGCTGTAGAGTAGGAGTTGCAGCTCCACTGAGATTCCAGGCACATCTGGTGCATAGGCAGGCCAGAGGCTCCAGTCTCTGGAAGTGCACCTACAAACTCCAGCCTCACATTTAGGTTTGAATAGAAGGGACTGATGGACTATGTGCAGGGAGGACTTATTTGAGTCCAACTCTGTCACTCTCAGGAGCACAGATTCCAAAGTAGAACCCACTGGTAAGGCGTCAATCTCTGGGGCTATGCCCCCTTATATAGGACCTGGGTGTGTCCAGAGCCCTCAGGAGCCCCTCTGTGTGGGGTGATATCCACTTTGGTGTTCTATGAGATCCTACTGAGGTGTGCGTAAGCGTTACCTCTGGGATGACCTCCCGACTCTCTTTGAAGTCTCTTAGCCACAAGAACTCATTTGTCTTTACCTTTCCCCCCTTTTATTCATGGTCTTTTTCCAGTTGTGTTTCCAGTTGTCACTTGGTATTAATCCCTCGTTGCCAGGGAGGCTCATCCCCAGGAGTCATGTCCCATGCTGGGGGGAAGGTAATGCATTCCTATGCTGAGTTTGGCTTAGAGAGAGGCCACATTTGAGCAACAAGGAGGCTCTCAGGTGACAAACCTTAGGCACCCCAAAACAGTAGGCCAAGTTTCAATTACAAGAGCAAAGACTCATAAGGCTAGTCATCAATAACAAGAACCCAATAGTGGACCATCCTCTTTTGCCAGACATTGCCCCTGCACTCAGGGGACTGTTGCTGCTCCCTTGGAGAATGTGGCAGAGCTCTCCAGGCTGGGAATTCAGTATTCCCTCATTTATTAAATGATTGCTTATCCACCATGACCATGCCCCATCCCTTGATCATTTGAACAATTTTATATATCTTTCATGTATATTCTGATGAACTTACTCCCATGAATCTCCCATCCCAGACAACCCCCACCAATGATCCTCTGCAGCCCCTATTGTAACCTTACTGTGATCTAAACCTTCCTTGAAGATGAAGCCCATATAATAACCGAATACAATTAATAGGAAAATGAAATAATAATGATAAGCTTAAATACAAGAGATAAAATACAAGGAAACTCAGAAAAAAAAGAACTAAAAATAAAATATAATTAACAGATAGGGTTTTTATAGGCAAAAAAAGAAAAGAGGGTAGGTGAGAAGAAAAACAAGTTAAAAAAAAAAAAAGGGAAAAAACAAGTGATGCTTCCAGGGGTCTTGTGAAGAGGGTATATACAATTTCTCAGTCCTATGTTGTCTCAAGCACATTAAACTTGTGGACATAAAACCTCACAGTTTAGATACTAAGGTCTTCATGACTCCTTTCTCAGCTGACTGCTCAAGGATATCAAGTACTTTATTTTAATTTTGTTTCTGAGAAAAGTTACAGATTTACTGGGTTATAAGGTTTTCCTGACACCATTTTGGTTGGTTTTACTTCGAGATGTTATCTTATTCATGTAAGCAAAACTGAGAATGTCTATTTAATATCCTTCAGGGAATTAAGTGCAAAGAGTAAACATTTAAAATTAGATTAATAGAAAACCAGCTCAATTAATGTACTACAATTTTCAGAGCTGCTTAAGAGAAGAAATTTTTAGTAAGCACATTTTCCAGCTATCACTTCTAAGGTAAAGGGAAAGTGGTTGCATGTAGTCCCTTCTACAACCAAAAAAGGGGCACTATACTAATTGGACTATTTTGATTTTTGAGGTAGCATATTCCTCATTTGGGTGTAGTACTACAGCTCATTTACCAAATGACCCAAACCTGCTATTTTTGAAGGGGGTCCAGACCAAGAGAAGACTCTGCAATAGGTCTACGCTGCCATGCAAGCAGTTCTGCCATTTATGCCATATTATCCATCATATCCAATAGTGCTTGAATTAGCTCTATTAGCTTCAATTAGCTGTTTGGAGCCTTTTGGCGGACCCTTGTCTTTGAAAAGGATAGCAGTTAGAATTTTTCACCAGAATGCTGCCATCCTTTGTGTCTAGCTGCTCTCCTTTAGAGAAACAGTTTTGGCTTTCTACTGGGCCTTACAGGAGACTTAATGCTTAAACTTGGACCACCAAATTTCCTTGTGACCTTACCTGTGGATCATGTTGTCTGATATCACTGTTTTTGTTTCTTCATTGCTAAAACAAATACCATTCAATAGTGTGGCTTAAACAGTGGGAATTTTTTGGCTTACTGTTTTGAGACTAAGAGAAATTCAAATCAAGGGTGCTATCAAGGTGATGCTTTTTTTCCCAAAGACTGGCATTCAGGGTCTGGCTGCTGCTGATCCTGGATCCTGACAGCCACTCCTAGCCCAGGTCTGTTGACTTTCAGCTTCTTGTTTCCCATGGTTGTCTCTCTCTCTAAATTTCATTCTGTTATAAATGACTCCAGTAATAGGTAAGACCTAATCAGAATGAGTTGGGCCACATCTTTACTGAAATAACTTCATCAAAAGGTCCTATTTACAATGGGTTCACCCTTACAGGAGTGGATTAAGTTTAAGAACACATTTTTCTGGAGTACTGTGACAGTTTGAATTCCTTTTATGAATAAAAAGATAAAGATTATGTTTTTTGAACTAATTCATTCCTGTGGGTGTGGACTCTCTTGACTGGACTATGTCACTGAGGCGTGATTCAGATTGAGGCTCTGACATCTTGCTGGGCCTGATATAAATGGAGACACAGAGAAAAAGAAAGCTACCATTTTTGATCCTGCCGTGTGTGAAAGGACTCCAGGTTCACCTACAGCTGCCAGGAGCTGGAAGCTAGAGGGGAAGGAGGGCTGTGGTCACCAAAAGCCAAGAGGGAATGAGGGGTGTCTATGAGGAGAGGAGGGGAGAGGAGGAGAGTGAGAGGAAGTGGCCACATCTGGGATCAAGGAGATCAAGGTCATTTTAATTTGCTTTTATCCTGATGCTTAACAAGCTTGAGCATCTAGTCCTATGTTATTTTGTTTATTGGCCATATAGATATCCTCTTTTTGGAAGACTTATTCAAAAAATTTTCCAATGGTCTATTGGATTGTCTTTTTCCTATTGATTAAAAAAATTTTTTTTTAATATAGTTTTGCATTTGGTTTTATTTTGTTTTTCTTAAGAAATATTTGCATAATCTAACTTAATGGACTTGTTTTATTTTCTGGATGCTATATCTTGTTATATTTTACATTTAGATATGCTATTCATTTGAAATTTGTTTTAGTGTACAGAGTGAAGTTGTATCAGTATTCATATATTTTTTCTATATGACTAAATTAGCTAGCACCATTCTTTTAACAGTCCCTATTTTCTCCTCTTTCTTATTAAATTCTATCACTGTATATTTGTGCATTTGTTTCTTTGCTCTCTATTCTGGACCTTTCCATTACATTTTTTATTTGTCCATCTTCATCACAAACCACTATTTAAGTAGTATAGCCTTATAATAAATCTATGTAACAGTTAAAGTAATTCCTACAGCTTTGTTCTTCTTCAAGATTATCTTGACGACTTATGTAGCCCTTTGAATTTTCATGTAAATTTTAGAATCAACAAATCAGTTTCCAAAAAAAAATTGTCCACGTTTTGTTTGAGGTTGTCTTGAATCTATACATTAATTTGGAGTGAAATGACATATTTACTATATTGAGTTTTCCTCTATATTTACAATGTTTATTCTTCCATTTATTTTTCACTGTTTCTGCATAGACTTTTAAAAAAAAGATTTATTTATTTATCCACCCCCGCCCCCCCCCCCCCGATGGTTCTGTGGTCTGTCTGCTCATTGTTTGCTCGCCTTCTCCAGGAGGCACTGGGAACCAATCCTGGGACGTCCCATATAAGAGGGGAGTGCCCAACGGCCTGAGCCACATCTACTTCCTGCGGGCTGCAGCATCTGCTGGCTGCAGCATCTGCTGGCTGGTGGCGTCTGCTCGTCTTCTTTTATGAGGCACCGGGACCCAAACCCAGGACCTCCCATGTGGTAGACCCGTGCCCAAGTGGTTAAGCCACATCCACTTCCCCTGGATAGACATTTTAACATCTTTTTTAAAAAAAGTTATACTACTAATTATTTGATTATATTGCTATTATTATAGTGGAATCATTAAAATTCTAATTGTTACTGGTATATAGAAATACAATTAATTTTGTATATCCAGGAAATGGCTACATTAGCTTTTTACTTCCCATTGCTTTTCTCTAGATTCCTTTAGATGTACGAATACAATTATGTCATCTACAAATAATAATAATTTCATGTTTTTCTTTCTGCTCCTCTTTTTTGTTTCTCTTTATTTTTTGATTTTTCTTCATGGATATCCAACATTATCAATAGAAATTGTACCTATCTACATTTCGGGAGAATGCTTTTAATATTTCAATGTTTGGGATGGTATTTGTTATTGCTTAAGATAATTTCCTTCAATTTGTATTTTTCTAAAATATTTGAAAAACAATGAATGGGTATTCAGTTTTATTAAATGTTTTTTTCTGAATCACTTGAGATAATCATATGATTTTCCTCTTTTATTCTGTTAATTAGATGACCAACTATGGTAGGCAGAATAATGGTTCCCTCAAAAATGTCCATGACCAAGTCCTTGGAAATATGTCAATTATGTGGTAAAAAGGGATAAGATTACAGATGGAATTAAGGTGACGAATTCATTGACTTTAAAATAAGGAGATTAATCTTATCCAGCTATGCCCAATGTAATCACAGGGGTCCTTTGCATGTGGAAAAGGGAAGCAGAAAAGTCAGTGTCAGAGTGATGAGGCATGAGAGAGACTGTTCAGAAATGGTTAACGAAACATAACATTACATGGACAAACCTTTTCCTTATAACCCTTAGAGCAATGTTCTCTATGAAAATTGAAATGAACACTTGAAACACACGTTATCCCAAACAGGTGGTAAACAGCTTTGTCTTTGTAGGTAAGATAAATGTGTCTTAAAATTGAATATGAGAGAAAATAAAGCTGGGATGCCTATGGGAATATTTCTAACATTGGGAGGTGGGAATGAAGGGCTGAATGAGCTTGCAATTATTCGACTGTAAATCTTTAATAATCACAAATGCTGTAATATCTTATTCATTGGAAAGATTGACATTTAAAAATAAAACTGTTACAACATTCCTTTAATTGATTGAAATCCTGGAGCAATTTTAAAAAAACAATTTTATTGAGGAATAAAAATAAATACTTTTGTAGAATAAACTACACATATTTTCAGTGTACAACTTAGTGAGCTATATTTAAGTGCATCTAAGTAGTTTTTCTATATACTCTCATAAAACAATCACCACACTCAAATTACAGAATATTTCTATCACCCACAAGTTTCCTCAAGTCCCTTGTCAATCTAGCCCTCCCTTCTCTTCTGAACCCATGCAAGCACAGATTTACTTTCTATCACTATAGATTATTTTTCACTGATTATAATTTCATGTAAATGGAGTTATACAGTTGTTCTAGTTTGCCAATGGGCTGCCGATACAAAATACCAGAAATGGGTTGGCTTTTATAAAGGGAATTTATTTGGGGTAAAAGCTTATAGCTCCAAGGCTGTGAAAAGCCCAGCTCAAGGCACCATAAGAGGTACTTTTTCACCAAAGTCAGCTGCCACATGATGATGCAAGATGGTCGATGATCTCTCTGCCAACGTCTCCATCTTTCTGCAGCTGTAGGAAAAGCTAGATTAGGACTTGCCGCTTACCAGGCCTCCTCTCTCACTCTCAGCAGCTCTCCTTTCTTTCTGAGTTCAGCTGTAAACTATCAGGCATATGGCTTATCCCTCCCTGGGCCTCAACTGTTTGACCCTCTTGGAGGCTTCTCTCCTTGCAGCTCAGTTGTGGGTGAAACTGTTGTCCTTTCTCTCACATAGCCAGATCAAATAGGGCAGCTTACTTTATCTGTGTCTGTGTCTGTCTCTCTCTGTGTCTTTCTTTAAATCAGACCCAACCAGAGGTTGAGACCCAAGCTGGCTCACACCTCATTGATGTAATCCAATCAAAATCCCCAAAGCAATTGTGTCAAGTAATCTAATCAAAGGACCCTCAATCAAATTTAATGCAATCAAAGGGTATCACACCCACAGGAATAGAATTGTTTAAAAAATATAATATTTCTCTTTTTGGGAGTCATAAAATAATCCCAAACTGCCTCAACAGTATATAAGCTTTTGTGTCTGACTTACACTCACCATAATTATTTTGACATTCATCCATGCTCAGTTTTTATGGTTTGTAGTTTGTAGTATTCCACTGTATCACAGTTTTAAAAATCAATTCACCTGTTAATGAAATTTGGATTGTTTCCAATTTGTGGTTATTATGAAAAAAGTTGTTATGAATATGTGCAAATCTTTGTTTAGACATGACTTTCACAGAAATGGAATGGCCAGGTTGTATATATGTTTGAATTTATTAGAAACTGCCACATAGTTTTCCAAAGTGCTTGTACCATTTTCTATTCTCAGCAGCAGTGCATGAGGGTTTCAGTTGCTTCTCATGCTCATTAATCTTGGTATTATCCTTTTTTTTCCATTTTAGATATTGTAGTAGGTATGTAGTGAATTCTCATGTGCTTCTAATTTGCCTTTTCTTGTTAACTTGATGTTTTGCCTTTTATCTTGTGCTCATTGGCCATTTACATATCTTCTTTTGTGAAGTTCAAATCTTTTGGTCATTTTTATTAGGTTATCTGTCTTCTTATTGAGTTGTAATAGTTTATATATTTTGAGTAAAAATTCTTTATCTAATATATGTATTGAAAATATTTTCTCCTCTTTTCTAGTGTGCCTTTTCTTGTGTCTAAAAGAACAAGTTATTGATATTGATGAAATCTATTTTATCAGCTTTCTCCTTTTTCGTTTCATTAATTTAAGAAATCTTTGCCCACTGGGAGGTCACAAAGATTTTCTCCTGTGTTTCCTTCTAGAAGTTTTATAGTTTGGGGGTCCTGTATTTAGACTCATAATCTCTTTCATGGTAATTTTTGCGTATGGAGGTAAGGGTGGATTTTTTTTTCTCCCTCAGGGATATGTAGTTGATTTAGCACCGATTTGTTGTAAACCTTTCCTTTCCGTTTTGAATTACCTTTACCACTTTGTCAAACATCAGTTGACCATATAAATTAGATGTAATTCCAAATTCTTTCTTTGGTTGGTCTATACTTTCTACACTTTCACTAATACATTGATTAGTATAGATTTATATTGTCTTGAAATCAGGTAGTGTAATTCCTCCAACTCAGTGCTTTTTCATAGTTGACTATTTTAAGTCATTTGCATGTTTATGTAATTTTACGAATCAGTTTGTTGATTCCTAGTAAGAAAACTGCTGGGATTTTTATTAGGATTATACGGAACATATGGATCAATTCAGAGAATTAATATTTTTAATAATCTATAAACATAGTATGTGTCTTCTAATCAATACACATTATATGTCTCATTTTATTTAGGTTTTATATACACTTTTTTCAGCAATACTTTGTGGTTTTGGGGCCCAGGTCTTGCATGTATTTTGTTAAATTTATCCCTATTTTATGGCTTTGGATGGTATGGTAAATGGATTCATTTTTTTATCCCATTTTTCAACTGCTTGTAACTAATATATAGAAATACTATTGATTTTGCAAATTGTTCATTTATGCTATGACCTTGATAAATTTACCTGTCATTTCTAGTAGCTTTTTAATACATTCTTTAGGACTTTCTATGAACAGGCTCAGGTCATCTTCAAATAAAGAGAGTTTTACTTCTTCTTCTCTGATCTGTAAGTCTTTTATTTCTTTTTCTTACCTAATTTCACTGGTGAAGATCTTCAGTACAATGCTGAATAGTAGTAATGCAAATGGACATCCTTGTCTTGCTCCAAATTTTGGGAAGGCATTCAGTCTTCAACAAAAAATATGATGTTTGTTGTTAGGTTTTTCATTAAATACCTTTTATCCTGTTTTAGAAGTTTCCTTCTATTCCTACTTTTCAGAGTGTTTTTTTTTTTTTCATCATGACTAGATGTAGAATTTTGTGATTTTTCTGAATTAATTTATATGATCATATGATTTTTGATTTTTAAAATTTACTGATTTGGTAAAATGAATCACATTGATTATCAAATGTTAAACCAGCCTTGAATTCTTGGGATAAATCCACGTTGGTCATATTGTATTTTGCTTTGTATATATTTTTGGGTTAAGTTGCTAATATTTTATTAAGGATTTTTGTACTGTTGCTCATGAAATAGATTGGTTTGTAGTTTCCTCCCCTAAAATGTTTGTCTGATTTTGGTTTCTGGTATCCCCTCCATTTTTTTCTGAAATAGTTTTTGTAGAATTGATGGTAAGGTTTCAGGATAAGAGTTGGCAGGATTAGAATGTGAAGTAGCACAGAGCACCGTACATTCCAGTTGGTTCAGAGAGGCTAGAACATTCAAGATAAGACTTGTTGCTCTGTCCTAATTGAAGTTTAGGATGATTTTTTTAGAGCATGGAACATGTACAATTCCATTGTGGTATGGATGGGAATATACTATTTGAAGGAGTAGATGAGATTCCAGGAATTAATAGAAAAGAAACTTCAGAATATTAAATTTTATACATATACAGGTAAATTGAAGTTATAATAATATGAAGAATTCTGCCAAATTCACATTTGTCAGATTATCTGGTCTTCTAAAAATTTCTCTCAAATGATCCTGGGTATTTAATAGTGTGTGTGGTGCTGGTGGAAAGATTTTGTCGTTGAACTTTTTATTTCCCATGGCTTGGGGAGTTGTGTGTCTGAGTCTTGAGGGCACAAGGTCAGTACATAGACTTCAGGCCTCCTACCAGGCAATTCAGCAGCCTGTATTAGTTTAGAGTTTTTATTACATGTGCTGCCAAAGTGAGCACGAGTCTAGAGTTTTTAATATTCTCTTTCCTTACAACTGTTACATATCCAGCATTGAAGAGCATGTCTGAACTGTAAAATGTGGTTGTAGAAATGCCCAGAACTTTTGGTCATTTGTTAAATTGGGGCCTGACTCTTGCTATTTGTCAGTGACTCAGGTTTAAGACCAAATGGTTTATAAATCACATAAATCTAGATTATAATATCTGGGCATGTAATAGGGTTAATTCTCTAATTTCTGTTCTTGTGAGGAAAACACTTATCCTCCAACTCCTCTGAAACTCTCAAATTCTCCTGAAAGTGAAGAGACCTTAATTGTCACATAAGATAAGGCAAATATATCACTGCTCTGATGAGACCAGGAAGGAAATGATGTTACAGCTAAGTCCACCCTGAATGCTGCTGAAACCACCACAGCAACCACTATTTATCTTTACAATTCCATGTAAGATTCTTATGGGCATCTTGGATTTCCTAGAATCCACCATCTCTCACCAGACTTTGTGGGACAGTGAGGAGGAATGAAGGAATCCAGTTTTCTTCTGTGTTCTTCTCTTCAATGAAATTTTCAGAGGTCAAGACAGACAGATATTTGAGTTGCCAAGGAGGGTGGACCTTCTTATCTGTTCTAGGTGACTTGCTTTACTTTGAACAACGACATGTGGTCAGACAGACATCAACTGCTCTGGGATTTTTTTTGGAGACACCTAAAGAAAGGATACCTTGTGGACTGGAACCTAAATCTGACAGGTCTTATTAGTTAATTTTTAATTTTTTGTGAAGTGCCAACACAACAATAACAATGGTTTTGAAATGGAGATTCCTTGGATCTGTTAAAGGAACCAGATTGTTTGGGTGGATTTGTTTTTTTTTCTGGAAATTTGGAAACTTCTCATAATGGGTCACTGTAGGTTTCTTATACCTGGTTTATTTGTCCTTAGCCACTGTAATAGTCAGCTAAAGGGGTGCTGATGCAAAGTACCAGAACTCTGTTGGCTTCTATAAAGGTTATTTATTTGGGCTAGAAGCTTACAGTTACCAGGCCCTAAAGAGTCTAACTCAAGGTACCATAAGAGGAACTTTCTCACCCGAAGTCTATTGACACGTGTTGACACAAGATGGCAGGTGATGTCTCCAAGTGTTCAGCCTTCCTCCTTTTCCTTAAGGCTCCATGGTCCCAGCTTCTTCCCATCTCAGCTGTAGGGTGGCATGAGGCTCTCTCCCAGGGCTCATTTCTTTCCAGGCTCAGCTGCTCTGTTCTCTTCACAAGGTCAGCTGTAGACTACCAGGCTCATCTCTCTTCCAAGGGCCATGTCCATGGAATATTCTCTCTTCCTGCGTATCTGCTTCTGTGTGTCTACTTCCGTGTGAGAGTCTATTTTATCAGCCCAAGGGGGCTGGGACTCAATGCTGAGTCACACTCCAATGACATAGTTGAATCAAAGCCCTAATCTTAACATAATTTAATCAGATGTCTCAGCTGAATCTAATACAATCAAAGGGTATCACACCCAGATAAACAGACCAGTTTATAAACATAATCTATATATTTTTTGGAATTCATCAATAATATCAAACTCCCACAGCCACAATCATCCACCTACCCCATAATAATATTTGCTAACATGTGTGAACCTCTAAATGTATCTAATACATTATATCATTCAAATGTCACACCAACTCCATGAGCCAAGTAATTTTAAAGAAAAAGAAGTGATGTAATTCAGGAGCAAGTAACTTGCGCTTTAACAACAGTTGATAAGAAGCAGTGTTTGGATTTAAATTTATACCTCTTGAGTGCAGTAGCTTTTCCAAATATTAATTTGTATTCACTCCAGGTTTGGGTCAGAGCCTTGTTTCTCCTGGCTCAAGGATCAACTACTGGACAGCTTGTGCTTGAGAGCCTGGTTTACTCTTTCCTCCAGGGTAGGATTTCTTGGGGGCATCCTCTTTGGGGAAAAATACCATCTTTTCAATCTCCTTTCTTTTCTTTTCTATCTCTCAGTGATTGGCTTTCAATCTAAGAGAATGGTGACCAAATTACATGGTTGGCAATTGACTGTCCTCCTCCAAACCCTTACTCTCTAGCAACTGTTGCTCAAATTCCTTTTGGCTCCATTGGCTCCAGAGAAATTAGATGTTGGCTAGTTCTTTCTCAGAGAGCAAAGGAAGAAGCTACCTTTTGCATATACTCTTTAGGACTTTTTTGACTATGTCTCTTTACTCTTGCAGAATTTTACCAGTGGGGTCACAATATAGTGCTTTTTTGGCTACGCCACCTAGTTAGCATCAGCTACAAGTGAAAACTGGCCTTCTGGTTTTGGAGCATGGGTCAGAATATAGCCCTAATTTCTTTCTGTCTACTTATTTTGATGACTTTACTTAATTAATTTATTATTATTTTTAGCAAGCATGTGTGTATGTGTGTGCATGTGTGTGGTTATCTGCATTTAAAGGCAGTTTTACTTAATTGTTTTTGTTTTTTTTTCTTGCCTTATTGCCTGGTTAAGACCTCCAGGGCAATAATGAATAGAATCAATGAGAACAGAGATCCTTGCCAAATTCTAATCCTGATTTTATGGGAAAGCATTCAGTGTTATTAGTTGTAGTGTTTTGTAGATGCCATTTATCATACTCAAGTAATTTTCTTCTATTCTTACTTTTGTGGAAGGTTTTTTTTTTTTTTTTTTTTTTTTTTTAATGACTGAGTTTTAAATGTTTTAAATCATTTTTGTTCATCTGTTGAGGCTATATGTGTTTTTTTCTTTATTCTGTTAAATTGGTGAATTCCATTGATAGATATTTGAATGTTACTGCATGTTTTTATTCAGTATATTCCCATTTGCTGGATTACTTTTATTAATACTTTTTAAGAAGAATTCTTTTGACTACTTAGTGTATGGCTATATGGGGCTGTGTTCATGAGTTATATTTGTCTGTAATTTTCTTTACTTCTAATGCTTTTGTTGGGTTTTGGGATTAGACTAGTCTCATAAAACAAGGTGGGAAATTTCCCTCCTCTTTTATTTTCTGGGAAAGTTTTTGTAGAATTAGTATAACTTCTTCCATAAATAATGGTAGGATTTACCAGCAAAGTCTTCTGGGTGTGGGGATTTTCTGTGTCTGAAGGCTTCTAACTATGAATTTAATTTCTTGAGTAGATATAGGGTTATTCAGATTATCCATTTCATCTTTTTAAAATATGCTTTATTTTTAGAGAAGTTTTAGAATACAGAAAAGTTACATCCAAAGTATAAGAGATTCCCATATAATCCATCCCCTTCCCCTCCCACATTTCCCCCTATTAATAACATCTTACATTAGTGTGGTACATTTGTTACAATGGATGAACCAATATTGAAACATTGCTACTAGCCAAAGTCTATAATTTACATTATGGTTTATACTTTACACTGTTTATAGGTTTTGACAAAATGTAGAATGTAGACTAGGCTGTATCCACTATTGCAATATAATGTAGAGAAATTCCAATACTATAAAAATGCTCTATGTTTCACCTGTTCTTCCCTCCCCCTCTCCTCAGAACCTCTGGTAACCACTATTACCATATAGTGTTTGATTATATCAATGTTCCAAGGTCTTCCATTACTACAATGCTAGTAATTGTACTTTGGTCCATGGTTGCATTCCCCCTTCATATTTGTTCATTTCTCAATTTTGAGGCTTTTATCTTATGGGGCAGATGGAAGGAACTGTTTTGCTTGCAGTTGTAGATACTCTTTGTTTTTGGGGTGTGGGAGTTAGTTGTCTGTCATCGTCATTTTGTTAGTTGTCTTGAGTGAGTCTGATAACTGGAGAGTAGGATTGGATGCAACTCTGCTGAGATTCAGGGCTCAATCAGCACATGAACAGACCGAAGATTTACGTTTCTGAGACATATATTTAATGGGTTTAATGCTAATTATAGGTTCAAATAAAAAGGGTAGAAAAATCATTATTAGGGAAATTATAAATGAGTCTAACTCAGAGTAAGGCCTGCTGATGGGATGCTAATTTTACAAGGCTGTGTGCCTTGCCTATAGTGTCCAGATATTTCTAGAGACCTCAGAAGTACCCCTGTTGAGGTTTTGCTTACTGTGTCTATTAATGGGATCTGCCTGAGATGTGCATAAGTATAACCTCTGAAATGACCTCCAGGCTCCCTTCACTTTGAAATCTATTAGCCATAAAAACTCTTTTGTATTTAATGTTTCCCCCTTTTGGTCAAGGTCTTTTTCTAAATGCATTACTGGTTAGCATTTGGTATTACTATGGTGCTAAGGAGGTTCATCCCTGGGAGTCATGTCCATACTGGGGAGTGAGGATGGGGAGGTAGTGAGTTTATTTGCTGAGTTTGGTTTGGAGAGAGGACACATTTGAGTAAAAAGGAGGTTTTCAAGAGATAACTCTTAAGCATTTGTTGTTATTCAGGCTAAGTTTCACTTTTACAAGAATAAGGTTCATAAATAAAAGCATTAATATCGAAGGCTTGGCATATTGGTCTGTTTTCTTTTATTAGGCACTGCATTTATACTCCAGAGATTTTAGCCACTCTATTTGAGAAAGTAGCAGGACTCCCCAGGATGGAAGTTTAATATTTTGTTGTTTATACATTTCTTCTCCAGTGAACTTTGGTAGTTCATATTTTTTTAAAACTTCACTGATTTCATTTATTAAATGTATTGGCATATAGTGGTTTAAAATATTGCCTTAAAATTCTGTTATTTTGCATAGAATTTCACTACAAATATTTCAATGCTATGTTATTAGTTGCATATCCCTTCATGTTTTCATTTTTAAAGTTTATGTATTTCTCCAGTTTGGGTTCAAACTTATCTGGTATTAGTAAAACTGAACAAGCTTTGTTTTGGTTAGTGATTACATATATTTTCCCACCCTTTTCTTTTGAATATGTCTGTTTATATTTACTAAAAAAGTTCTTCTTGTGAACACCATATAATATGGTGCTATGTTTTTAAACCGGTCTGACAATTTTTGTCTTTTACTTGTGATATTTAGTCCATTTACATTTGATACAGTTACTGATATATTTAGTCTAATATTTACCATCATACAATTTTTTCCTATTTTACCATTTCCTCTTGCTATTTTCTTTTCTTATTAAGATTAACCAATTATTTCTTTACTTCTTATTTCAGCCATAGTTAATCATGTTTGTCAGGAGGGGGGATGTTTGATTATTTTGGTGGTTTCTTAATGTCCTTCATTTTGTGTATGTTTTTTTTTTTTAATTTTTATATACTTTTTTATTTTTTTAAAATGATACTTATATTACATAAATGTTACATAAAAATATAGGGGATACCCATATGCCCTACTCCCCACCTCTCCCACATTTCCCCACATTAACAACATCTTTCATAAGTGTAGTACATTTGTTACAATTGAAAAACATATTTTGGAGCATTGCCACTAAGCATAGATTATAGTTTACATTGTAGTTTATACTCTCTCCCACATAATTTTGTAAGTTTTGATAAAATATATAATGGTCTCTATCTGTCGTTGCCATTTTATTCAGGACAATTCCCAAGTCCTGAAAATGCCCTCATATTCCAAATATTTTTCCCTCTCCCTCCCCTCAGAACCTCCAGTGGCCACTGCCTCCACATCAATGATGAAAGTTCTTCCATTGCTAGAATCACAATAAGTCTATAGTAGAATACCAGTAAGTCTACTCTAGTTCATCATTCATTCCCCAGTCCCGAGGATTCTGGGGTGGTGATGCCCATTCCACCTTTAATTGAGAATGGGCTTAGATCCCATGGGGCAGGTGGATGGGACTATCTAGCTTGCAGCTGGAGATACTCTCTGTTCCTTGAGATGGTTGTTGTCCATCATCATCTCTTTATTAGTTGTCCTGGGTGAGTCCAATGAACTGCTGAGTAGGTATTGCAACTCTACTGAGAATCAGGGCCCAGCTGGCACCTGGACAGCTCAAAGATTTACATACACCTATCAACTCTAGTACTAACTATAGGTTCAAAGAGAAGGGGCACAAAAGCCATGTGTAGGGAAACCACAACTGAGTCCAATTCTGTCACACTGGGGAGCATAAATTCCAAAGTAGGGCCCACTGGCAGAATGCCAAACTCCTGAGCTGTCTGCTCTGCCTATAGTGTCTGGATGTCTCCAGAGCCCTCAGGAACCCAGCTATTTGAGACAATATTTACTTTGGCAGTCAAGGAGATCCTGCTGAGACGTGCATTGGCATGACCTCCCAACTCACTTTGAAGTCTTTTATCATGTAAACTCATTTGTCTTTACTCTTTCCCCCTTTTGGTTGAAGTCTGTTTTCTACTAACATTGCTAGTTGGTGCTTGTAGTAATCCCTCAGTGCCAGGGAGGCTCATCCCCATGAGTCATGTCCCATGCTGGGCGGAAAGTAATGCATTGTTTGCTGAGTTTGGCTTAGATAGAGGCCACATATGAACAAGAAGGAGGTTCTCAAGAGGTAATCCTTAGACACCCTATAATACTATGCTGAGTTGCAATTCAGAAGTAAAGTTTCATAAGTACAATCATCACTTTCAAGGGCCCATCACTGGTCCACCCTCCTTCACTAATCACTGCCACAGTACTTGGTGGATTCTTGCTGTCCCATTAGAGAATGTGGCAGAGCTCCCCAGGATGGGAATTCAATATTCTTTCAGTTATGTGTGAATCTCCATCCATTGTGACAATGCCCCATGAACACTTGAACACATTCATATGCCTTATCAGTATGCCCCAGGTGAACCTCCTCCCATACATCCTCCATCACTGACACCCCACTCCAATGATCCTTCCCTGCCACAGTTGTTACCCTTCTGATCCAAAACTTCAAACATGAAGCCAACAAAATAACCAAATACAATTAATAAGAAAATGAAATGATAGTTTTAAAAATAACAAGTAAAATATAGAAAACTTAAAAGTAAATTTGAAATAATAAAAAGAAAAATAAATAAAAAAAATTGACATTGTGTCTTTCATTACTGTAATATGTGTTATATTGTATGAACAGTGACATTTTCCTCCATTTATTCCCCCACTGTCTTATTTTTTCAGTTTGTCTTCAGAGATGCTTATTTACAGTAAAGTCATGTACAGAATATAGGGGATTCCCATATACCAAACATCCTCCCCCTTTCCCCTGTCATCTATTGAAAACATTTACATGTGGATGGTACCTTTGTTACAATTGATTTGCAAATATTGTAACATTGCTACTTACCATGGTCAATGATTTACATTATGGTTTACATTTTGGACCATACACTTTTATAAATTT
>JAKSZT010000092.1:377151-465985 GCA_026826555.1 Tolypeutes matacus | reverse complement strand
GTTGCCAGGGAGGCTCATCCCCGGGAGTCATGTCCCACGTTGGGGGGAAGGTAATGCAATCATATGCTGAGTTTGGCTTAGAGAGAGGCCACATTTGAGCAACAAGGAGACTCTCAGGTGGCAACCCTTAGGCACCCCACAACTGCAGGCTAAGTCTCATTTACAAGAGCAAAGACTCACAAGGGTAGTCATCAATAAAAAAACAAACAAACAAACAAAAAAAAACATCAGTGGGTCATCCTATTTTGACAGGCACTGTCCCTACACTCAGAGGACTATTGCTGCTCCCTTGGAGATTGTGGCAGAGCTCTCCAGGCTAGGAATTCAGATTCCCTCATTTATTGTGTGATTATCCACCCATCGTGACCATGCCCCATCCTTCAATCCTTTGAATGATTTTGTATATCTTTCATGTATATTCGGTTGAACCAATCCCCACGAAACCCCCCCCAGACACCCTCCCCCCAATCAGCTTTGTATTCTTGCTCTTCATGTTTTAGAAGTCTGCCGCCTGGATGCCGGAGGGAAGGTGGGAGTGCAGAGCTGCAGCCAAGGAGTCCGGAGAGAGGAGCCTGCAGAGTCCGCAGAGAAGCTGCCGTGACCCGGAAGCCGGCCGCCTATTTTGTGTGTTTAAGGCATGATACTTCACTGGTCTTGTTCGTGCACAGAAACACAGTGACTACAATTCACTAGTAGTTACCAACTATCAATTGTCAGGCCTGGTTTTTATTTTTTACCCCCATCTCAGGAATAAAAACCTGATGCACTGTTGAGAGTGTTTCCAGCTTATTCTATTCCTTCTTTCACCACTACACTTGAGTTTCATTCAAATCGTACTCTGACTAACCTTCCAAAAGACTATCATTGCATGGATTCAGGAACTTCCAATTCTGGCTCTCCAAGAGTTAACTTCAAACCTAATCAAGTACCTAATTTCCCCATTGTGCTTGTCCCAGTTTTTACTCTCTGTCTGCTAGGTGGTGTTTTTGCATGCTTGCCATGCTTCTTTTCCACTCTAGAGTAAGCCAAGGTTTCATGACAAAATCCTTTGCTTTGCTGATGTGAATAAACTGCATGTTCTGGAGCCCTGAGAATTTCCCAGATTGCTGAAAACTGCCAGCCCTAGTCTTCTCTGCTGATTAATGTGCAATACTCCAAAGGCCTGATATCAACCTTCACTCCCTGCTCTTATTTTATTACTGGCAATGGGAGCACTGCTAACCCTTCTGATCCATGGCTGTTTGTAAGGCTCTTAATTAACACAGCTGTGTAGGATTGGTAAAACCATGGATTTTGGAATTCATGGTTGTGGGAGCAAATCCTATGTGGCCATTATAATGAGCCTTTGCAAGCAACTTTTCATATTTAAGACAGAATCTTTATTTGTAAAACTGAAATAACTTAAATAATATGTAGCATGTTTAAACATTTATTTTTGAAACACCATTTGTTTTTATACATAATTAAAATCCAATCCTAAAGCTAAAGTAGTGCAGTACTTGAAGAGTTGACTTGGCTTGCTTAGTTCTGGTATATAATACAGAAACTGAAATATAATCAGAAGTCCTTCCATAGTATAGAAAAGCTGCAAGAAGTAATGTCAGACAAAGAGTATTTACTAAGGGAGCTACTGTTCCGTGAGGGAAGTAAGACATTTGTGTTTAAATGAGCATGAGAAAGAACTGAAGACTTGAGCAAAAATTCTTCTCCCAGGCTCTACCTATGCCCTCCTGTACAAAAAAATAGCCCAGAGGTGCTTAGACCAGCCTGACTTGTCAACAGAGACAGTAAACTCTTCTCAGAAGACCCATAGAAAGTTTGGCGGAAATACACATTTTGAGCTTTCCTCAAAGGTCATGGCTTAAAAATCCTCTTAAGAAGACAGGAAAATAATTTCAAACAGCATCCTGTCATGGTAATTTGGGAAAAAGATAAAGGGAATACTTCATTCAAACATCCTTTATTCCCAAGAGCATAGGAGGTAGGCCAAAGAAATTAATGTATCATAGCCAAAAACATTTAGGACTTAATTTAAATAAAGCACAAATGATATATATATATATATATATATATATATTATTATTTTTTATCATTGTATTTATTTATTTATTTTAAGGTTTTTTGCTTTGTTTAATTAATGTGCATTTTACTTTGCTTTTTTTTTTTTTTTTTTTTTTTTTTATTGTGGGTAAAAATCAAAATTTTCACAATACATACCAACATTTGCAATGAGGTGGAGCCAGTGGCCACTAGACACTTTTGGGGCAGGAAGGGGACGAGCAGTTCAAATGATATATTTTTAAAAATGAAAAAGATAAAAAGAAACAATTTGTACTTTGCTGGAAGAAGGGATTTATCAGGAACAAAGGTAGGGTCTCAGCCTACCAACTTCCACCTGTAGATTCCCCTACCCGTATGTATTCCTCAACAAATAATCTGGAACAGTTCTACAGAAGACCAGAAATCTAGAAAACCTCAGCATCATTACCTAATTATATGTTTCCAGACCTAGGTACACAAATACTGAAACATATATTTGAATGAGACTAAATTTTGTAAAACTGCAGTCTGTAAAACTTCACTATAGTGAAGAAGATCTATCCCTGTGCTAATGTGTAGAAACAGCTGACAGTATCCATATCATAC
Source organism: Tolypeutes matacus (assembly GCA_026826555.1). Lineage (NCBI taxonomy): Eukaryota > Metazoa > Chordata > Mammalia > Cingulata > Chlamyphoridae > Tolypeutes > Tolypeutes matacus. Next base: position 463,339 of record JAKSZT010000092.1, on the reverse strand, counting down.
CAAACAAATTTTGTCCTAAAATTGTAGTACATTTTCATTATTCAAAATCTGAGTCTGAACATCAGAGAGGACACCTCACAACTTAAGGTGTTATGTAAGGTATGGCTTGAAACAAATTGATGACATTGTTTGCAGAAAGAAGAACACGTTTCAGTGACGTAATACTTCCTTCCCCAGTGCTCATGAGCATCCCTTAATTTCTATTTCAATAAAATCTGCTTACAGTAACAGCTTGGTTTTATGGCCAAACAACAAAAAAGAGTGTCTTACCTAGATCTTCCCAAAATCTTCAAGAGTTTCAAGGTAATGACAAGTTGTGGGGAAAGTAAGTTGCTAGGAATGAGTGTTATTCATATTCCAAGAAGAGGTCAAATTTTTTTTCTTTTCTTTTTTTTTCTTACACAATGGGAATTTATTCACTCACAGTTAGAGTTCAGGAAAATGTCCAAATCTAGGTATCATCAAGGTGATGCTTCTTTCTGAAGATCAGCTTCTGGCAATCATAGGCTCCTCTGCCAAATGGCATATGGTGGCATCTGCTGGTCTCTCCCTTCTCTTTTGGGTTTTGTTGATTTTAACTTTTTGCTTCTGTGGCTTTCCCTCTCTCTATATATTCATTCCATTTATTAAGAACTCCAGGAAAAATATTAAGACTCGTCTGATTGAAGTTGGTGACACACTAAGTGAAGCAACCTTAACAAAAAGGCCCTACTTATAATGGGTTCATACCCATAGGAATGGATTCAATTTAAGAACATATTTTTCACACCACCACAGTCCATCCTCTGGATCCCCAAAAGACATGTTCTCTCTACATGCAAAATACATTCATTCCATCACAATATCCCAAAAGCTTTAAATCATTTCAGAAACAATGCTTAGTCCGAAGTTTCATCAAAATTGGTTATGGGTGTGGTCTGTCCTGGGGCACAAATCCTCTCTGTCGGTGGACCTGTGAATCCTAGTTAACAAGTATGTGCTTCCACGGTTCTGCCCTTGAAGTGATTTTTTTCTTTCAATCTGTCCCCTTTAATCGAGGCTAGCAGTGGTTCCAGTCATACAGACCTTGCGAAAAATTTTGTTGGTTATGCATGTAGTACACAGGGGTCAAATCCATCAGACTTTAGGACTTTCCACAGATCTTTCCTCAATAACTGCACCTCCAATCCTGACTCACTCTAAAATGTCTAATTGGATTCGTGTCCAGTTAAACCCTCACATGGACCACTGTTCTCTAGGAACTTGCCTTATGGAAGCTTAGAATTTTCCAAACCACCAATTTCTGGTTTCTTTATGCTCAGGAATTCAGTTTTCAGCTATTCCCTTTCCTCTCACATGTTACTATAAGTTGTAAGAAGAAACCAAAATGCCCTTTCTACAGTTAGCTTGGAAAACTCCTCAGCTAAATATCCTAGCTCTGCCTTCCACCAACATCAGAACTTAAATTTGACAAGTTCTTTGTCATTTTAAACAAGGATCACCTTTCCTCTAGTTTCCAATAACACTTTCAAATTTCCATCTAAGGCCTCCATAGCAGTACATTTAGTGTCCATATTTCTAGGAAGAGTCTTTAACACTAAACCACAATACTCTTTCACTTTTGGCTTTTTTATGGTTTTGTAGACAGAATCATGTCTTTATGTCTCCCTGAAGACATATTCAAGCCCTAACTCCCGGGCCTGTAAGGTGATCATTTGTAAATAGAATCTTGAAATATCCTATCTGGATGATGCTTGTCAAAAGAAACAAAGTCACCAAAATTATCAAAGCTGCAGATTTATTGAAGGAGAAATTGCTTGATTAGGGAGATCTCAACTTGGGGAAGCTGTTGTGGGAGTCATAATATTCATCCATTACTTTCTTGGAAAGTCCATGAGGTCAATTTTTTTTTTTGTCTTCTGGGAAATTCTTTCTTGGAAAGGGATTGTTCCCAGAAAGGTCCAATGCAGATGGTCATTTTATTTTTCTTAGCAGGCAAATGGAATCAGGGTGGGTCTTAATTGAATATGACTGAAGTCCTTATAAACAGAGGAAATTGGGGAGCAGTCAGTTAGTAGAAGCCAGAGAAGGAGACACAGGAGACCGGTTGCCATGTGACTGAAGCAGAGATATAGCTACAAGCCAAGGAATACTAAGGATTGCCAGCAAGCCACCACCAGATTGCTATAAACTTCAGAGAAAGTATGACCTTGCTGACACTTTGATTTTGGACTTCTAGGCTCCAAAACTTGAATTAATAAATTCCTGTTGCTTAAGTCAAGCAAGTTGTAGCAGCCCTGAAAACAGAAACACATGGCTATGCATTTCTATATTATCCATTGGACATACCATTCAAACTATATTCACTGCTAGCTACTTTAGTCCTGGTGTTCCACTAGGCACTAGGGATACAGAAGTAACAAAACAAATTTCTCTGTCCACATTAGGTTTATCTGTTATTGGGGGAATGCATATTGTGAAAAAAAGTCACAAATGAATAAATTTTATCGTGAAATTAGAATAAAGATTGTAATAAAGATTTTAGAGCAAAATAATGGCACTGAATGTGGATAGGACCTTTGTGGAAGGAGTGCTATTAAAAATATTGTCAGGGACTATTTAATCGAGACCTAAAGAGCTGAAGGCAGTGATTAAGGGACCTCATTTATACCCTGGGGGAGAATGGTCCAGGAATAGGGTCTAAGAAGTACAAAGATTTTAGGTGCATGTCAGTCTGATGTGCTCAAGTGATCATGAGAAGCCCTTGTAATGAAAGTAGAGGGAATAAGATATGGAAATTTGTGGAAGATGATTTCAGAGAGGGAACTGGGGACCAGTTACGTTAGAGCTTGTTGGTAGTTGTGAAGACTTTGGATTGTACTCAGAGGAATGGCACAACTGGATTAAACTTTTAACGTGATAATTCTGGCTAATTTATTGAAGATTATAAGAAGGGAAATGTGGATGGAAAGGAGAACTATAAGAAGCTAGTTCAGATAACATATGTGGTAGCCTGATCCAGGATAGCATTGGAGGTCATAAGAAGTTGTCTGTTTCTGGATCTGTTTTGAAGGTGGAGCCAACAGGATTGCTATCACGTTGGATATAGGTTAAGAGAGAAAGAGAGGAGTCAGGCATGATTTTGAAATTTCAGACTTGGGAAACTGGAAGGGTGGAGTTGAGACCTTATGTATTTTTTTACATTGAGGTGTGATAGGCAGAATATGGCTTCCAAGAAGATTCCATGCCCTAGTCCCTGGGGCTGTGAATGTGATGTGAAACCACATACATGAATATATTGTGTTACATGGCAAAGGGACTTTGCAGAGTAATTAAGATTACTAATTACTTGATCAGATATTAGGGAAATTATCTTGGATTATTCAGGTGGGCCCAAAGTAATCAGCTGAGGCCCCAAAAGCAGAAGAGAAAGGCAGAAATGGAAGTCATAAAAAATTTGAAGCATGAGAAGGATTCTGGTGCCTTTGCTGGCTTAAAGATAAAGAGACCACTTGAGCAGGAGTTGAATTCTATCAACAACCCCAGAGTCTCCAGAAAAGAACACGGTCCTGCTGAAATTTTGATTTGGGCCTCATTAGTCCCTTAGCGGAGAACCCAGCAGAGCCACACTCTACCCTGGCTTCTGACCCACAGAAACTGTGAGAGCTTTAATGCGTATTGTTTTAAGTTGCTAAGTTTGTGGTAACTTGTCACAGCAACTAGAGAAAACTAATGCATGAAGAAACTCAGAAGCATCTTGTCTAACCATATCCTCTTCTAAAGAGAATCCTTTTGAGCTGTGCAGTCTTCCCATGCTCTGTGTGCTTCCCACTCACTGCCTAAATTGCCTTTCCACATTCCTGGGATAATTAAACTACTTACAACAAAGACTAGTCCATTCAGATCTCTGGTGAGTGGTTCTTAAATACCTGTAAACAAATCCTTGGGGACTGGGCCAGTGAAATTTTTGGAAACCTTCCGATGACCTCTGTCTCCAATGTTGATAACTGCACTTCTGCCTTTGTTGTGTAAACCAGATCAATCTCACTGCCAGGTAGTGAAACAAAGTTTGTGCTCTTTTCTAGGGCCTGATCCTCAATTCAGATAATTTAAGCTTTACTCTAAGATTCTGTTTATTCCTTTGGAACACACTTCCTCCCAACATCTACAATTCAGACTGTTACCTTAATCTCTCTGCTCAGTACCAGGGGGCATACTTCTTTGATCTGTGGAAGTGAAGTTGCTTTACTAGGATTTCTATAATTGAGAGTCTTGAATTACATAATTCAGGCATATTTGTGAACAACTATGAAACAGATCTCCTTGAGAAGGGAGTTCTTTCTATAAAATCTCTGAGATATAGTTATCCAGGCTTTCCTTGAAAACTCCAATATGGCATAAAAGTGAAAGCATCATTCAACTTTAGGAGACTCTATTGGTGTGGCTGAAACACCCTAAGGTGACCTCCAATGATCCATGTCCTTGTATAATCCCCTCCCTTTGAGCATGTGACTTGTTTCTAATTAATAGAATATGGCAAAGTCTATTTCACTCTTGCGATTATGCTTTTTTATGTTAGACTCCATTTTTTTCACTTTGGAAGGACAGATTCTCTTGTTGGCCTTGACAAAGTAAGCATTCATGTTGTGAATTGCCTATGGAGAGGGCCATGTGGCAGGATCTGTGGGTAGTCTCTTGGACCTGAGGGTGACCTCCCACCCATAACAAGAAGCCGGGGCTCTCAGTCATACAACTGCCAGCAAATGAATTCTGTCCACAACTATGTGACCTTGGAATAGGATCCATAGTTCCAGATGGGAACAAAGCTTGGCTAACACCTTGATTGTAGCCATGTGAGGCCCTGAGCAGAAGACCCAGATAAGCTGTGTCCAAACTCCTGACTCATGGAAACTGTGAGATAATAAATGTGTGTTGTGTTAAGCCTCTAAATTCATAATTTGTTATGCAGTGATAGAAAACTAACACAATTGGTTTCAGAAACCTAAATGTGTTTAGAAATAATCTGATTTTTATTACTTTCTGTAGTGGCTTGGAGCTATGTACCCTGGAAAAATATATTCTTAATCTTAATCCATTCCTGTGGCTGTGAACCCATTGTAAATAGGACCTTGTGATGAGATTATTTCAGTTAAGGTGTGGCCCAAATGAATCAAAATGAGCCTTAATCTTATTACTGAAGGCCTTATAGGGAAGGCCATAGAGACAGAAGCCTGAAAGAGTAACCAGAAGCTGGTAGTCAATGGGACTGGAAGAGAAAGGAGAAGACACCTTCAGGTACATTGCCATGTGACAGAAAAGCCAGGGACCAAGGGTTGCTGATAGCCAGGCTCAGATGCCAGTCTTCTAGGAGAAAGCAATGCCTTGATGATTCCTCAATTATGGACTTCTCCTAGCCCCAAAACTGTGAGCAAATAAATTTCCATTGTTAAGGCCAATGTATTGCATGGTATTTACTTCAGCAGCAGGAAACTAAAACACTCTCTGATAATAGCTTTGTTAATGTTGGAACAATATTTCCTTTTCTCCCAAGATTGGGAATGTTGCCCACTTTCATGACAGGTTTCATTCAACATTTTACTGAATGTCTTAGCCTGTTCAGTAAAGCAGACCAAAAAAAAAAAAAAAAAAAAAAGAGAGAGAGAGAGAGAGAGAGAAACTAAGGGCATAATGTTTGGAAAAGAAGAAACAAAATTAGTATCATTCATAGAGAATATTATTATGTCTGTATAAAATCCAAAAGAATTTATTGGGATTAATATGAAAATTTAGTAAGGTCACTAGGTACAAGGTCTATATACAAAAGTAGTTTTATTTCATGGAAACAGCCTTTCCACTCCTTGTTTATGCTTTTTATGCTTGATCCTTAATAATTGAGCCAACTAGTTGGTACCACACATGTCCTCTCCCAACAGGGAAAAATATCAAATTTTCTCAATAAAAACCAGCTAAAATAGTGCTTTAGGTCATCAAGGATCACTCTGAAAGAGGAAGATCTTACCTCATTGGAAGGTCATTGAATGCCTGTTAAAGATCTTTTTCCATATCCTGTGGAGGAATAGAATGATTTATTTTTTAAAAAAGAATTTAAATGTAAAAAGTGCTATAATTATGCAAATATTCTTGCTGTCCTGATTTTGTGATAATCAGAGTAGTCTAAACATTCGCTATATTAGAAACCATGCATGTGTCCCCAGACCTAGTTTTTCTTCCTAGGTCTGGTTTTTAGAATGCTGGTGAGAAACTAAGCCTGATTTAATATATGACCATCCTGTATGGGAAAAGACTGTAACTTTGGGTATCTTTGGTCAACCTTAAGAGATACAGCAGGGGGATGGATGTGGCTCGGGTGGTTAGGCATCAATCTCCCACGTGGAGGGACCTGGGTTCAATCCCCGGGACCTCCCGCTAAAAATTTAAAAAGAAGAAGAATATGGAAGGCATGTGGGCCAGCAGACCCCATGCTTGGGTGCGCCGCCAGGCCCCGCAAGCCATGCAGCAAGATGATGACATACAGGAGAGTGACACAAGGGAAAGCCAAGATGAGACACACCGAAAAACCAGGAACTAAGGTGGCACAGGCGGTAGGACGCCTCTCTCCCACATTGGAGGTTCCAAGGATAGAATCCCAGTGAAGACAGGAGGAGAAGGATGAGAAAAGAGGGCAGGAAACAGACACAGAGTTGCCCAGTGAATGGACACAGAAACAGCAAAAATGGGGGCAGGGGGTAAAAATGGATAAAAGTAAATAAATAAATAAATAAATCCTTAAAAAATATATGGGGAGGAAGATATGGACTATAGCTGGTCATAATACTTTGATGATGCTCTTTCATGATTTGTTAACAAATGTTTCACAACAATGTAGGGTGTTTGTGGGGGGGTGATGTGTGGGAGCTCTGTATGATGTTATACATGTTTGTTTTGTAAGTTCATGATGTTTACTGAACACTTATAGTTTATGTATGTTCATGTATGAATGATATACTTCAATAAATTGTTTTTTAAATAGTGCTATAATTATATTCACCTTAGAAATGGGTTTCAGGCACTAAATTGTATAGATACTAGCAAATGATAGATAAAGACTAAAACTGATTCTTTGAAAATGGAGATAGACAGTAAAAAGTAGATTTTTAAAAAGAATAAATGGTATTCTATGGAAGTGAAGGAGTCACACATGAAGTTTGTATTCCCATTTTAATTGGTAAATTCGATTTAAATACACTCTCAAATTACCTGTTTATAAAGGTAAAACATTGTCTTTAGCCTCACATGCACACATCACTGCTTTGATTACAGTAGAGACATGTCTTTTCTGTGTGGTGAATCAGATTTTCTACTCAACTAGTTGGCTGTATCTATTGCCATTGGAATGGCAATGATGAAATTGGCTAAGGAATTCAAATCTTGGTGGAACCCTTTGACTGGGCTGTACTGTTATCTAGGTTACCATACAATTTTTTTAGTTTTCCTTTTGTAAAACAATTTCCCCAATATTATTCTATTATATCAATATTTTGTCGGAGCATGAGTATGGGCAAATCTTTATTTTGAAATGCCATATTCAAATTTTTCCATCTAGAATACATCACAACTGTGATAGTTTGAATTTTGTAAATCCCATAAAGCAAAACATTATGTTTGAAACTAATCCATTCCTGTGGTTGGGATACCCATTTGACTGGATAATGTCAGTGGTACATGATTCATCATGAGTCTCTGCCTTCTTGCTAGGTCTGATATAAAGGAAGAAACAGAGAGACAGATAGACACAGGAAAAGAGAGCTTCCATGTTTAATTCTGCCCTGATGAGAGAGAGGCTGTAGGAAAACAGAAGCCCTGAAAAGCTCAAAGAGCTGAGGCCCAGAAAGAGACAAGCCATATGCCTGATTGCTCACAGCTGAGCTTCAAGAGATGATAGATTCTGGAATGGAAAGCAGAGCCCTCCGCAGAGATTGGCAGTCATCTCGCTTCACTACATAACAACAATGCGAGGGTCAACAACAGCTGACTTTGGTGAGAAAGCATCTCTGCTGATGCTCGTTTTAGACATTTCATGGCCTTGGACTGTAAGCTTTTACCCCAAATAAATTCCATTATAAAAGCCAACAAATTTCTGGTGCTTTGAATTGGCTGCATTTTGGCAAACTAAGACAATGACTATCTCTATTATTGCACTTATCGTATGGTTATATTTTATTTATACCTAGTAATTTGAATCTCCTTGGGGGCAAAAATTGGCTTGTCTTTATAGTATTTCAGTTTTGGGCACAGTTGAAAAATGAATGGAAGAGATCTATTTCTTCATCATTAAAAGAAGGGCCTTCAATTAAATGATAACTAAGTTTCTCCTTTCTAGTTATAAAATGCCATGTTTACTCTAAGTCCTTCCTCTTAAGCCTGGTCCTATGAAAATATGTGGAAAGCTTTGAATTCCCATTATCTGTAGGCTGGCCCTCTTTCCAATACCTTTTCTCTTGTGTTTAATGATATAAGAGAGATGAAGCCATGCTCATCTGCTGTTATTACCCACTCATCCAAAAACTTTGTTTTACGGCATTACTAGAGCTGAAAGTCTTGTCAGGCTTTGCATTCTATGGGATGTCAGGTGGTTCTGAGTGGTGCCCATATTGCCAGCCTCTGAAGTCTACCAATGGGTAAAAACATTGTACAGGTGCACACACACACACACACACATATATTTGCAGCAAAAGTTTGTTGATTCCTAGTTAACTGTATACAATCCTTGAGCCAAGGACTGTATTATGCAGGGGTGAGAATGTAAAGAAGGAAGAATAATCTGTGTTTTCTACTCTTTCTGCAGATGTTTGGCTCTAGGGTTAGTGCCCTGACAAGCTTCCTTCAAATTCTTGGCGTCTATAACCCTATATTCATTCCTGAACCTACAGATTCTATTAAAACGTTTTTTTAAAACTCTAATTCTCATGATTATTCATACACACATACACACACATGCTCCATTTCATTTTGAGGTTACATTTCATTACATCTGAAATCTCTCTGAATACACTAACCTATCTGGGCAAACACTAGCCTCTCTATTGGTGGAATGAGACCAAATGGTGAAATACCTAATGACAAATCAAATACTCAATATTAATATTAATTTCCCTGCTTCTTACCAACTATGACACTTTTTGAAGTATGTATCTGTGAATAAAAGAAATAATACTGGAAAAGAAAATTTAAATTAGAGGCAAAAAATTAACATTATATTATGCTTCATTGAAAAACGAAGCAATCCCAAAACTGCTCCTTTCCTTCCAAGACAGCGTCTGAAACTCACATGATATTTCTATTCCCCACCTCCACCCCACTCAAATAGCACTTGATACATAGGCTAAGAAAAATTCATTTTGATCCGTCATTTCTGTAGGTATGGTTAATTAAAGAAGGAAGCCCCTGACCCCTCCTAACTGTGTAGTTTTAGATATGTCATATAATATTCCTAATTTCATTTTCCTTTTTAAAAAAAAATGTGAAACTAGTAAGACCTATCTTCCAGTGTTGTTGGGAGGATCTCATTATACAAAGGTTAGGGAAGCACTTTGAAATATATGAAGTGCCTTTGGTAAATATTTGTTAATTTAGCTGTTTAGCATATATTCCCCTTTTTCTTGGTAAGAGTGCCCTGTTTTTTCATTTGAATGGCCATCTATTTCCCCAAATAGCTCACTGTGCTTCTGGGGAAGCTGACTCTACCCAGGACTCCAGAGGTGGGACATGTGGCTGAAACTTAAACAAATCAGTGAGTCTAAAACTCTGGGACACAGTGATTGTTCAAGGATGGAGAGACGGATGCACGTGACCTAGGTTGAGTCAATCAGACTGAATATTTTGTGTAGAAATCAGAGAAAGATATCCACTCTTCCTGTTATATGCAAATGAGGAAGCATTTAGCTCAGGATTGGCAGGAGGCCATTTTGGGCTAGAATAGGATAGATTCACTGAAAATAGAGCCATCATCAAAGAAACTGGGGCAAGAAATGGAAAGAATACACTGTACTTTGTTCCCATGATCTAAGCTATCAGTTCAAGCCTCACTTGAACACATTCTACCTCTGGACTTCCCAGACTGATGAGTCAATAAATTTCTTTTATTTTAGATATTTTGATAATTTTTTCTCTGTATTTACAATTAAAATCCTTCCTATGAATACAGTGTTGTACAAATATATGGCATTTTAAAAATTATTCTCTGGCATGTAGAATAGTAACCAGAACATGTAGGGTCATTTTTTTTTTTTTTTTAAGGAAGTACTTGGGATTGAACCTGGGACCTTGTACCTAGGCAGGTACTCAACCACTGAGCTACATCCACTACCCTCATTTGTTTGTTTTTTTAAAATTTATTGAAGTATATCACCCATATATAAACATATATAAACAATAACTGTATAGTAATAGTTGTGAACTTACAAAACAAACAAAATATAGGACTCTCATACTTCACCCTACCGTCAATACCTTGCATTGTTGTGAAGTATTTTTAACTAATGATTAAAAAGCATCCTCAAAATATTACTACTAACCAAAGTATTCTTTCCCCAACCCACCCTATTATTATTATTTTTTATATCATTTTTTACATGAGCATACATAAACAAGTGTATAGTAAAAGTTATGAACTTGCAAAGCAAACATGCATAACATCATATGGGGTTCCATATATCAACCCACCACCAAAACCTTGCATTGTGAGACATTTGTTACAAATTATGAAAGAATATTGTCAAAATCTTACTAATAACTAGTTGTTATCTTACATTTGGTTTATCTTCCCCCCAAACCCACCCTATTATTATTTTTTAAATATATTTTTATGACAGAAGTTGTAAACTTACAGAACAGTCATGCCCATGTGCAGAATTCCCAAACAACACCCCTCTATCAATACACCATACCATGGTGGAATATTTGTTACAGATTATGAGATAATATCCTCAGATTATTACCAGGTCCACAGTGTACAATTGGCACACCTTTTCTGTACTCCCCCATTATCAGCACAGTACATCTTTGGCAGAGATGCATGAATATTACATTATTACTGTTAACCACAGTCCATAGGTCACTCTAGTTGTATTTTTCCCATGTTTCTCCACATTCCCACCACCTTGCAACAGTGATGTGCATCTGCTCTAGCTCACAAAGGACACTCTTGCATCTGTGCCATCAACCACAATTTTCATCCACCTCTGGGTTTACTGTGCTATTCAGTCCCTAGATTATTCTCCAGCTTTCTGTCCATTGGTATTTACATCCCTAGACTACCATTTTCAGCCACATCCCCATTTATAAACCAGCTGTTACTCTCACTATAATGTGTTACCATCAACTCTGTACATTTCCACACTTTTACAGTAAAGTTAATTAAAACTTCTACATACACTAAACATCAGTAGACATCTCAATCCTCCTCTTATCTTCTTTAAGAATTCACCACCTACCACCAGGTCTTGAAGATATTTTCCTACATTTTCTTCTAGAAGCTTTATGGTTCTTGTTTTTATATTTAGGTTTTTGGTCCATTTTGAGTTAATTTTTATTATTAGGTGTGAGCTAGGGGTCTTCTTTCCTTCTTTTGGCTATTACTGATATCCAGTTCTCTTAACACCATTTGTTGAAAGGACTGTTCTCCTCAAACTAGGTGGGTTTGACAGGCTAGTCAAAAATCACTTGACCATAGATGTGAGAGTCTGTTTCTGAACCATCAGTTGAATTACACTGTTCTATGTGTCTATCTTTTTACCAGTACCATGCTGTTTTTACCACTGTAGCTAGGTTATATGAGTTAAAGTCTGGAAATGAGAGTCCTCCAACTTTGCTTTTTCCTTTTTAAGATGTTTCTGGCTATTCAGGGCCCCTTAGCCTTTCAAATAAGTTTGATAATTGTGTTTTCCATTTATTTAAAAAATGCTGATCAAATTTTTATCAAGATTGCATTGAATCTATATATCAATATAAGTAGAACTGATGTCTTAATGGCAGTCTTCCAATCCATGAGCATTGAATGTTCTTCCAATTATTTAGGTCTTTCTTTATTTCGTTTAACAATGAGTTGTAATTTTCTGAATACAAGTGCTTTACATTGTTGGTTAAGTTTATTCCTGAATATTTGGGTTTTATCTGTCATATTTTATTTTCACCACTCTGTCACTTTTAGTTACTTTTATTGATATAATCATTTCTAGACTCTCTTCCAGGCCTCTCTCTCCTGTGTTTCCTTTTCAGGATGTAGCACAGCCTTTAGTATTTCATGCAAAGCTGATCTCTTGGTTACAAACTCTCTCAGTTTCTGTTTATCTGTGAATATTCTAAACTTGCCCTCATTTTTGAAAGACAATCTTGCTGGATATAAGATTCTTGGCTAGAAGTTTTTCTCTTGCAGTATCTTAAATATATCATACCACTGTCTTCTTGCCTCCATGGTTTCTGATGAGAAATTGGCACTTAACCTTATTGGATATCCTTTATGCCTCATACTTTGCTTTTCTCTTGCTGTTCTCAGAATTCTCTCTGTCTTTGTCATTCGACATTCTGATTAGTATGTGTCTCAGAGTTGGTCTTTTTGGATTTATTTGGATGGGAATACGTCGTGCTCCTTGGACATGGATATCTATGTCCTTCAATAGGGTTGGGAATTTTTCTACCATTATTTCTTCAAGTATTCCTTCTGCCCCTTTTCTCTTCTTTTGTCCTTCTGGGACACGCATGACACATATGTTTGCATGTCTCTTGCTGTCGTTTAGTTCCCTGAGACCTTATTCTATTTTTTCTCTTCTTTTTTTTTTCATCTGTTCTTTTGTTTGTTTGCTTTCAGAGGTCATTTCTCCAAGCTCACCAATCTTTCTTCTGCCTCCTCAAATCTGTTATTATATGATTCCAGTGTATTTTTAATTTCATTTATTGTGCTTTTCATTCCCATAAGATCTATTATTTTTCTATGTATGCTTTCAAATTCTTCTTTATGCTCATCTAATGTCTTCTTAATATCCTTAATCTCTTTAGCCATCTCATTGAATTTATTAAGGAGATTTGTTTGAAGATCTATCACTAGTTTTCTCAACTTCTTTATGTTATCTGGAGGCTTATCTTGTTCCTTTAACTGGGATATATCTTCCTGTTACTTGGTGTGGATTGTAATTTTTTGTTGGTGTCTTGGTATCTGCCTTACTAGAGTATTTATTCTGGGTGCAGTTTCTCTCTTTAGTATAGGGCTTTCTTGCCCTTTCTCCCTTGCTGTTTGTATAGTAGGTGCCAAGGATGTAGTTGGTGCTATAAACTGTGGAGGCTCAAGCTGCCCTCACTGCCCCAGCGGCCAATGAAACCTCTCCCAACTTTCTCCTTTGCCAGGAGTTGGGACAGAGCCACAACTGTGTGGAATAATCCAAGTCGTGCAGGCCTAGACTGTAGTTGCCCAGAGAGACTGATGAAGCTTCATGCCCCTTTCTCTACTACTTGGCGCAGGGATGGAGCTGCAGGTGTGGGCAACAGCCTATGCCGCGCAGGTTCAAAATGACCTCAGTTGCCCCGTTCCGACTATTCAGTCTGATCCAGTTGAATGTACCTGCAGTTACCTGGGAAGATTGGTGTAGGGCCCACTAGCTTCCTCCCTGCTAGAGGTGGGGCTGAAGCCTAGGCTAGGGCTGCAGGCTGATCTACCGTCACTGTGATTTTAAGTCAGCCTGGCTTCCCCTCTTGCTGGGGGTGGAGTCAAAATGTCCAAGTGAGCCTCTTTCTCACTTGGACAGGTTCAAACTTTAGCTGTTCTTAAGGTCATACTTTAGCCCCCCGTATTTACTAATCAATAGCTGACATCAGTGGCCAACTGTCTATTCCTCCTGTTTTTAGGAAATGGTGCCTCCAACTCCAGTCATAAAATAGCTCCTGAGGCAGCTTGCGTCTCCAGAGTAGGATGATCGACGGCCACCGCAGCATGGCCTGTATTTTCCTGGAGAGGCTGGAGCAGGTCCCCTCAGCTTCCTCCCTGCCTGAGGTGGGTCTGGGGTTTATGCTAGATCTGCAATCTGATCTGGATGATAAGAAGCCTTGTCCTTACCAGCACTGTGATTTTCAATCAGCCCTGCTTCCCTTAATGCCAGGGGCGAAGTTAAAATGGCAGCTACTGGACTCTTTTTGAATTGGACATGTTCAGACTTTAGCTGTTCTTAGGATTATACTTTAGCCTGCCGAATTTACTAATCAGTAGCTGAAGTTGGTGCCCAACCGTCTCTTCCTCTCTCATTTTTGGGAAGTGGAGCTTCCAATTCCAGCCAGGGAATAGCTCCCGAGGTGGCTTGTGCTGCCAGTGAGGATAGACACTGGTCTCTGGGGCGTGGGGTGCTCTACTTACAAATCTTCTCTGCATATGGGCAGTCTCCTCCTTCCATTCTTTCAAGGATGTTGCAGGATGCACTTCTGGTCTCCTGGGGTCCCCAAACAGGTGATTTAGATAGCTCTGGGTGATTACTAACTGCCCTGCAGAATGAGCTGACTCTAGGAGCTCCTTATTCCGCCACCATTTGCTAGATGTCTCCCCTCATTTTGTTTATAAAACAATTATTATTATGTATAACATTAATAAAATGTAGCAATAGAAATAATGATCATTTATGTCTTCAGGTGCTGGATAAATGTTGGCACATCCTTTGTGGCCTGGGTAAGGTTTCAACCAGTATCTAGTTAAGCTTTCTTTTTCCTACCTGCCACCATCTTTCCTCTTAATTGCCAAGTCCTACACTCAGTTCATGTCTCAATAGAAGGCCTTAGGCTCTTGAATTTGTCCCCTTTGACATTTAAGACCACCAGTGCATCTTTCATTCATCAGTTAAAACCCTCTTTCATATTTCAGCTCTTATACAGGCACCCTAAAGGAGCCAAGATTTTCAACTGATTTTTTTCTAAGAAGGAAATAATGTAGACTTGGATAGGACCTGGTGAAAGTAGGTCATCTGGGATTAATCATCCTTTCCCACTCCCCAATACTTCTCCCTGCCTAGAAGCATATGTTATCTTTAAGGCCATTTCCCAATTGCCATGAATTTCTGTAGTTTTTCTGAGCTCTCAGTCCTTTGAAATCCATGGAGAATTTTTGTTTGTTTTTCTTTTAAAGGAGTTTCAAAGCAGAGATTTATTATAACATCTTGCTCAGTCATGATCACCATGTTGCTTTATGATTATTACTGACAGTTAGTTCCCCCTTGGGACTAATCTTAACTTCATTCTATTGAAATCTTAGCTCATCTCTCTCCTCCATTCTTCAGCAGGGAACAACAGCAGTTCCCCATTCTCTGCAGGTCACATCGTGACTGTGACATTTAAGCAATGACTCAGTTCCCACTCAGTCTGCTATTTCTTTAGCTGAGTCATCCTGTTGCCCACTGGACAGACTGAAGCAGTCTAACCTATTTTAAGGCACTTTTTGTCAACAGAGAAACTTAGAAAAAATCATGTCACCCATCATTCCTCATCTAAGCAGGACCACTTCCTGCCAGGCCCAGTCATTCTTTTTTTTTTCTGAAGCGCTAAGGTCCTCAAGCTTCCTCCCTCCATTCCTTCAGGTAACTTCTAAGTCCCTGCCTTAGATGCTTCCTTGTTCTTTTGGTTGTAGAGATAAATAGAAGAGCCCAATACCTGCCCTCCAGGAGTTTTAATATGTATGGACAAGGACATTTTACTCAAATGAAACAAATTGAGAGCCACTTCTGGTTACCAGAATGAGGTAGATTGAATTATGCACCCCAACAAAAGCCAATTTTTAATCTTAATCTGCATGCCTGTGGGTGTGAACCCATTTGTAAATAGGACCTTTTGAAGATGTTTTCAATAGTTAAGATGTGGCCAGACTGAATCAGGGTGGATTCTAATCTGTATGACAGGAGGCCTCATAAGAGAAGCCAGAGGTCAGGGATAGCCATAAGGAAGAAACCAGAAGAGCAGACACAAGGAGAGAGAGATCACCACGTGACGGGAGGCAGAGACCCAAGCAAGGAACCCTATGGACTTGGGCAAGCCCGCATCAGAGCATTATAGACTTGTGGAAGAAACAGAGAGAAAACATGGCTTTGCCAACACCTTGACTCTCAACCTCTAACCTCTGAAACTGCGAGAAAATAAATTCTTGTTTGCGGTACTTGTCGTAGCAGTGCTTACGAACTAAGACAAGGAGCTAACGTAGAAACGAATGGCTTTTAGTATATGGGAAGGTCTTTAGGTCTAACAGGAATCTTTCTTGCTGTTGTTAAGCTTATGGAATGGTGGAAGTATTTATTACAATTCATTTGGGAGAGGATGAGTCAAGGGGGAATGAGTCCAAATGGTGAAATACTTCATGACAAATGAAATATTCAAACAGTCATATTTGGTAGATTTGATATCATATAGTCTGATATCCTCATTCCTCTTTCATTTATTTATTTAGAAAATAAAGTGACTCAGAGGTATCAGGCACTTTTCTAGGCTCTGAGGATAAAGTAGTAAGCAAAACAGACAAAAATATTTTCCCTCATGAAACTTACACTCATTCTATTAAGGAGAAACACCATAAACACATTAAGTAAGTAAATATAGAATGTTAAATATGTTCTATGAAGAAAATATAGCAGGGGCAGGGAATATGGATTATGGAGGCTATTGTGGATAGAATAGGATATGGAGGAAGACACTGAGGCTGAGATGGAAAAAGTCTTTCCATGATCAGGCAGAGAGTTAGAGGCATGACAAGGTGATACCAAAGGTTTCTTAACTCTCAGATCTGCCTGCATTCCTCTATCATGCCTGCATGTGCCAAGATCAGAAGGTACACTCATTAAGGTCAGTGAATTGTGACTCACCCTGATGAAAGTCATCAGTGAAAAATGTTGACGATTCTGTTTTTTTTCCTTAAAATATAGTTATCTTAACCATGATTTTGATTACATTATAAATATAGAATTTAGAAATACATTTGGGGAGTGGTAGGATATGAAAAGAGGGTAGCTGTGCTTTAAACTTTTTATTTACAAGGGAAGCAGATGTAGCTCCAGCATTGGGAAATCCCAGGTTTGGTTCCTGGTGCTTCCTAGAGAAGATGAGCAATTCAGCAAGCTGACCTGATGGGCTGGCACGACAAGCTGATGCAACAAGATGACACAACGAGGAGACACAAAGAGGAAACACAATCAGAGACACAACAAAGCAGGGAATGCAGGTGGCTCAAGCGATTGAGTTCCTCTCTCCCACATGGGAGGTCCTGGGTTTTGGTTCCCAGTACCTCCTAAAGGGAAGACAAGCAGAAACAGACAGCATACAACAAATGGACACAGAGAGCAGACAGCAAGTGCAAGCAATGGGGGGTGTGGGGGGGATAAGTAAATAAAATAAATCTTAAAAAAAAAATATATATATATATATATGATGCCTTGTGATACATATGATTTACAGTTTACAAAGCACTCTCTTACTTGAAGAGCTCATCTGATTTTCAAAACAATAATCTTGAGAGGAAAGCAGCCCTCACATAACTACCCCCATATTAACAAATGAGGAAACCGAGACCTATAAAGAGTAAGTGATTTGATAAAGTTCACAGAAATAGTAAGTGGTATCCCTGGCTGGGACTAAGTCAGAGTTCCCCAAACCAGTCTGATTGAGGCATGAAATGTGCACAAGGTAATGTGCCCAAGGGTGTTAACATATGCAGTCTTGTTGACTGCTTTTGTGCACAGAAATCCCGTTTATAATGTGAAGCCTTTTTTATTGGTAAGCAGATATCGTCATAGTAATATATATGTAAGGAGAAGTTTGCTGCATATGTGTTAAAGAATGTTCATTTCATCATGCACTAAATATCTGAGAAACTTTCTTCGGTCAGATTTTACAAAATGACTTCATTGGAATTGCCTGGGCCCATCTGTCACCCAAACTCAGCTCTTCCTTTGATCCCTGTCTGCAACTTGTCCCCATGGAGAGAAGGCTGAGGAGACACGGACCAAGCAGAGGTGTCTGCCTGACCACCCCCATACTATGAACTCACATCTTCCACACCTACAAGGAGGAGATGGTGCCAGCCAGCAGATACTCTATCAGTCCTCTTGGATTAGACTTTGGCAAGCACCGGACACTAGCTTTTCCCAGCTCTGGAAGATTCATGTCATTAATTTGGCTTGGTTTATAATTCCTGAGCCCATGGGGGCTGTTTGTACCTGCACAAAACAGACACTAGGATGTGTGCTGAGCAAGAGCAGGAAACTGGCCAGAGAGCAAAAGTTTACCATGGAAAACTGCGTAAGAATGCAAACTTATTACCAGGTAATTGAGACTTACACTTGCTTCATGAGAAAATACTGTTTTCCTGTATTAAGGTCAGCATGTCCGAAAGAGTCAATGGACCTCAGAATTGTGAGGAATCTGAGGCATCGTTTGTAGCATTAATAAGAGCAAATCCTCCTTTTACTTTACACGTGCCGGCACCCTTCTCTGTTCTTTACATAGATGACACATCTAATGCTCACAACAACTGGACGAAGGCTGCTTTCCCTTCTCTTAGCCAAGCTTCCAGCCTTACTCCTCAGGTACCCCTACCTGCTCCCTTACCTGTCCTGACCGGATGAAACGAATCTGACAGCTGTGGAACTGTAGAGAAAAACGACTCAGACCGTATGGGGGGAATAAAAGGGAAAAAGGCAACTTCAAGCCCTAACTATTCTAAATATCAGTCTCACCCCTGAACTCTCCTTCCCCTCTCCCTCTCACCCTGGCTACCCAGGCACCAGAAAAGCTGATAACTAGACGGTTCCTGATCTCCCTTCTCCTCCCTCCAGACTTTTACAGACTCAGGGTGGCCTATTGACCACAAAGGAAAACATTGTGAACCACGTGGTCCTAACTCCAACCTCAGCGAATCTCTTGCCCCTTCCAGTGACCAACACCCTTCCCCCCAGTTACTATGGCCCATTGTTTTTCCTCCAACCCATTCCTGGCTCTTAAAAAGCGTGCTGTCCTTTGTTTCGATGGAACTGAGTTCTACTCTTTCGCCTTCTATAGCAACCCCTCATTAAAGTTTTCCTTACCTGTTTAACATTGTCTGGTACAGTGTGTTACTTTGACAAATCTTATGAGGTGAATACTATTATCTATTACTTACTGATGAAGAATATGAGGAACAGAGAAGTTGTGTAATTCGCCTAAGATCACACAGTTAGTGAGTGGTGAGATTCTAATTCAACTTCTCTTTTCTAACCTATTGATACCGTGAGTCAAGGGCTCCTTCTCATTTGAATCTTGCCTAGAATGACCATTGCTGTGTTAAAAACATTTTTATATTATTATTAGGTTTTAATATACTAGACAGGACAGGTATTTGCATCTTTATTTTACAGATCAAAAAGTTGAAAGTTTAAGGAAAGTAAACACCTTGCTTAAATCACACAGCTGGCTAGTGAGCATGTCTTTCCCCAGTCTCCTCTGAGAACTCACTTAGGAACTCGAATTAGTGTCTGTACACTTGTCACTTTGCCTTTTGGGGCCACGAGTATCACCTCAGCCTATTTCTTGGTGTTCTATCTCCCAGATTGGTCTCTTTTCTTTACACAGCACTTCCCAGACAGTCCGGAATACCTGTCAATGGCAGTGGGTTGAGGTTGGGAAGGAGTCCTGGCAGAGATGTCAGTGCTGAAAGGGACAATGGTGGTGAAAGGGAATTAGGGAAAATGCTTAGACAAAAAAGAGAATAGAAAAAAGGCCCCAGACTCGCCGTCAGGAGCCCAGAGTGCTAGCCCTGGCCACCAGCCATGTGATCCTGTCCATATTCATTCCACCCTCTGGGCCTTTTTTCTTTAAAATCAGATAACTGAGCTTGTTTTTTCAAGCTGCAAGATATTCTATGATTCTGATTCTCAGCCTTGGTTTTCCCATTCATAATGGAGATAATGATCCCGACCCTGCGGGGCTGGCAGGGGTGTGCCCACTCAGTAGCCTTGATGCCACGAATAAGCACGAAGTCCAGATCCAGGAGCATTATGGGGACTGCAGTGGTTGCACTCTCAGCCTCCACTTACCAGCCCCTGAACTGCCATGCGTCTAATCTATTTTCCCTAAACTAGGTGACCCGCTCCGTGCTTTGCCTTCCCCCATGCCTCCCTCTCCCCCACACTGGGGACCACCCATGACCAGTGGATTCCCCATGAGCTCTAACCCACTGGCTCCTAATCAAGTTGGGGTCAATTTGTGGCTGGGGAAGTTGGTAGAGGAACCTGGTTCTCCTTGGCAGCTAAAGGAAGGAAGTGGAACCAAGGCAGATGCTGAAGAGAGTCGAGGTAGGAGGAGTAAGGAAAGCATTTGCACCCAGGGCCAGTAATAGAACCTTGAGCAAAGGATCAAGGCTCATGCTCTCAGCTCTTCAGACTGCCAGGGGGAGAGAGAGGCAGCACTGCATTGGTTCTATCCCATCTGTAACTCCTCACCAGGGCTGTGTGAACTGAGAGAATGGAAACTGAGAATGCATCTAAGAAAAAGAGGAGTTATCATTTCCATACCATGCCTCCAGAATGTCATCCCATTCCCTTATGCGACATACTCCCTGGATGCTTTCAAGTTTTCATTCCTGTATCTAGTAATAGCTTCCAGGGAAGCTGAATGTAGAGATTGCCTCCTGTAACCCCAGCCAATTTCCTCAACAAGATGGGATCAAATGTGCTGTTGGTCTTTCACTTAGGCTCTTTAAAAGAAATAATCCCAGATTCTTCTGTCCTCGTGTGGATATGATTCCCTTCAGATTCACTCAGACCCCACTGTTCTGGTCTTCTATTGACATAACTTATTAGGCAATCAAGTACTATGTTACTGGAAATGCATGCGTGGCTTACCTCTCACAATCTACTAAAAATTTCTTGGGAGAGGAATGTTCTTAGATGCTCTGTATCCCATACTGCCTGGTAGAGCACTGTACATTTTGAAGACCTGTTTGCTAATGTTAAATAAAATAAAATGACACCTCACTGGCTGTTGCTCAGAGGGATCCCTTACTGAGAAAGGCTTTTCTAGAAGATGAAAAATTGGCCTGCAAGGGCTTTCTGAGAAAATGGAACATACCCTACAGAATTGCAGATAAGAAAGGCCTGGTGATAAATCAGTTTCAGTCCAGTAGAGATGGCTTATTATAATGGACAAGTATACCATACTAATTAATGCATACCTGCTCCCCACTCTGTAAGACCTTCTTCCCATGTAAAATGGAAACCTAAGGCCAGCCAATCAGAACATTTCCTTACTCACTTCTGTGTTTGCCTTATATAAGCTCTCTCTTACCACTAGGTAAGAGTTCCCTTCTACTTTCTAGTGTGATCCAGTCTGATTTCATGAATCACTCGATAAAACTGTGAGATCCTAAAGTGTATGAAAAAAAATTTTTTTAACACTGATGTAGAACATTTTCCCTCCAAAGCAAATCATGACTGTTAATTCCTTTTAAAAACATGCAAAGGTATAACTGAAGCAGGTTAGTATAGGAAAAGGGAAGACTTGGGTCACAGCTGAAGACCTGGCAGAAAACTTGGCCAGCATACCACATGACCGTGAGACCCTGCCCGGAAACCTCCTGAGGGGAAGGCTGCTGGAAAGATCTCGTGAGACCTTGCCCACAAGATCCCATTTGGAACTCCTTCCAGGGTCAAGGGGAAGCCCCAGATACCTTCAAACCAAAGGCCTCACCATTGGTCCCTTGAGAGCTAACAGATGGGGCAACCAATCTGAACAGCAAACAGCTGGGGTCTCTTCCCAATATTATGAAGAGGGAGGAGTAAAAGTTTTAAAAAGGTCTAACCTGGGGCCCCATACCAGTGACTCACCCTGCAGCATATCCACAGTCTATGACTGAGACTGTGTCCTCTTTTCTTGTTTCATAATAAACTCTTTACTCCCTCTGGCATGTCCTTAAATTCTTTTATGTGACATAGTCAAAAACCTAGAGGCCCAGAACTCAAAGTCTTCTGCTAACATTACAAGTATTTTTATTTGTATTGTTTTCTACCAATAGAAAATTCTGTGAATTGTTTTTGCAATGACCAAGAGGAAGGACCTTGAATTCAAACTCTTCTCCCTTTCCTCAGAAGACACAAAGTTTGGGGTAGAGAGGAAAGCTGGGTTAAAGGATGTGGTGTAAAGGCAGAGCCAACTTTAAAATTAATAAGGCTTAATTCTCCCTGTTGAACGTAAAGGAAGAGACCTCTTCCTCCCTCTCATCTCCGAGTATTATTTAGAAAAAACTTGTAATTTAAATTCTTTCCTTGCATTTTTGAAATGTGATCAAAGAAGATATCATCCCTATCTCCCAGTGTCCTGGGAATAGATTAGTAGAATTTCTAGGGGACTCCTGGCTCCAAATTGTAAACCTACCTCAGGTCATAAAGATGAGAAACATCTTGAGGAGTGTATGTAATGGGTTGTAGTCATATTCATTTACCATATGAAAAAGATGAGCTCTCTTTCTGGTTTTGCAATCTCTTGGCTCATTGACTGTGGTACATCACATTCTGGTTTAATGCTTATTCAGTAATAAAATTGGTTTTCTAAGTCTTCTACCTTGGTGAAGAGGTTTTCTGGGTTGGGAAAAGATTTTGTTTTCCATTGTATTTCCACAACTGTGGCTCTTAAGTAGATCTCCTTGCCTGAAGAAGAAAATTAGGACTCTGGTGTTGTGGAACACTTCTTGAAATTTATTTGGGGGAAAATAAGGATGAGTGGAGACAGAGGGAATTCCTATTGCAGGTTGCACCAAGGTTTCCTGGGGTCAAACTCAGAGTCTGAAGGTGGGATTTCTTCTTCCTTACTTAGTTTGAGTCCTTTGAGGCTATTCCAGCAGCAACCCTGGGTCCCCAAACTTGAGCATCCTTAAATCCTCCAGGTACTGTCAAAGCTTGGGAGAAAATGAAGTCTTTTTCCAGTTTACCACTGTTTGTATCATTTATTCTAATTCCCATATAATAGAAAAACTGGTATGCAGGGAAATGAAATGACTAAAGTCATCTTCTCTGCATGCAGTTTGGAACAGCATCAGGATGTAGATTTCAAGTCTCTTAGTCCAGTCTTCTTTCCAATGTACCATGCTGCCTTTCTCCTACTGCGTGCAGAGCTTTGGAGGGCCAGGGAACAGGTGCTGGGTGTTGGATGCAATGCAATCTCTTCTGAGAAGAGATAAGAATTAGGCTCTTGTATGAAGTCACTGCTGTCAGAGCACTTGCTGTTGTGGTTGTGGTGGAGAAAGCCTACAGTGGGGATTAAAAAAAACACACACACAAACACAGCATGAGTTTTTGAGAAAAGTTTGAGTACTGCTAGTAAGAATTTTTATACCCCACCTGTGGAAATGTTTCTTGCCTCTATAAGTAATATGTAAAATTATTATCTGCAGTAGCTGTTGCAGCAGCATCAAAGAATCATGAGATTTGGAATTTCTGCTCCTCTCACGATGAGGTATGAGTCCGAGAAAGGAAGAGTTTACCTCTTGTGTTTTATACCTGGATTTCTGAGCATTACTGGAGAGAATCACAAAACCACTGCTAATTCATGTTCTGTACTTTGAGCTGAGCTCTAATACTATCCACCTGCCATTCTATTAATACATGTTTCTATCAATAAATATTTCTCTTACCTTTTCATCACTGTGGCAATATGTTCTCCTCAAGTTTCCTGACCCCACTTTTTAGATATGATGCCACAGGAGAAGGAAATCAACTTGTAGAAATTTCTTTTGACTTCTTTCTCTACTGGTGACAAATATAACTGTATTCACCCCTATCCTTTCTCCTTTTCTCTCATCTTAGATCTATACCTCTAATTCGTGGCTAAGCCCTCCAAATGTGCTTTGGATCCCAACTTATCCCTGTTCTCCAGTGACCTCACAACACCTGTACCACTTCCCTCTTGAAAAATCACCTCTACCACTTGACAAAGACTTTTTTTCTTCTCTTGACCAAGCTGCCAACCTTACTCCTCATGGGCTCTTACCTGTTCCCTCCCAGTCCTGACTACCTTGAAACCAACCTTAAAGCTGTGAGACCTTGGAGGAAAACAACTTGGACTGCATTAAAAAAAAAAAAAAAAGAGGAAAAAGTCAACTTCAGATCCTGTTTTAGTGTCCTAGGCTGCTTAAAGCAGATACCATAAAATGGGCTGGGCTTAAAACAATGGGAATTTGTTCACTTATGGTTAGAATCCAGGAAAATTTCCAAATCAAAGCATCATCAAGGTGATGCTTTCTTCCTGAAGACTGGCTACTGGTGATCCTTGGCCCCTTTGTCATGTGGCAAAGCACATGGTGGCATGTGCTAGTCTCTCCCGTCTCTTCTGGGCTTCAGTGATTTTAGCTTCTTGCTTCCATGGCTCTCTCTGTCTCTGTCTCTCTCTGTCTCTATCTCTCTCTCCTCACTCTGTTCACAAAGGACTCCAGTAATAGGACCAAAACCTATCCTGATGAGGTGGGTCACACTTCAAGTGAAGTAGTCTCATCAAAATATCCCATTCATGATGAATTTATATCCACAGGAATGGACTAGATCCAGGAACATGTTTTCCTAGGGTGCATACAGGTCTAAATCAACACACTTCATCCTCTGGACCCCCAAAAGACAAGTTCTTTACATATGCAAATACATTCAGTCCATCACAATATCCCAAAAACCTTAAATCATTTCAATAACAATACTAAGTATAAAGTCTCATCAAAATTGGTTATAGGTGTGGTCTGTCCTGGATACAATTCCCCTTTGTCTGTGGACCTTTCAAACCTAGCAAACAGGTTATCTGCTTCCAATATACAAAGGTAGGACAGGTATAGAATAAACATTTCCATTCTAGAAGGGAGAAATTTGAAAGAAAAGAAGGGCCTTGGGTCCCAAACAATTCTGAAACCCTGCAAGGCATAGGTCATTAGATTTCAAGGTCTGAGAGTCATCTCTGGAATGATGTTTTGTTCTCCAGGCCTGAGGGAGCGGCAACTCCACCCTATCCAAGTGCTTGCACAGCAGCCATGCTCTCCTTGAACAGCGGGGTGAAGGCTCCACCCTCTGAGAACACTGGGGTGCTGGCCAGACTCTTTGCAATCCCCGAGGAATAGGCTCCAACCTCCAAGAACAATGGGGTGGTAGCATTCTTCCTGAACAATGGGGTGGAAGGCCCCCTCTCTCTAAGCTATAGGCCAGACTCACAGTTTTCACACACATGTGTGGACCCACTCTCTTGGCCCAAGAAGACATCTTTGTTCCAGACCTCAACTTCCATGGTCTTGCTATTGAAGTGATTTTTCCTCCAATCTGTCCCTTTTAGTCTAGACTGGCAGTAGTTCCTTCATACAGATCTCACAAAACCTTGTAGGTTTTGTGTATAGTACACAGGGGTACAAACCATCAGACAGTAGGACTTTCTACAGATCCTTCTTGGATAATTGCACCTCCAATGCTGATTTGCACTGAAATGGTTGACTGGATCCATGTTCAGTTAAACCATCACACAGTGCACTATTTTCTGGGGACTTGCTTTCTGGAGGCTCAGAACTTTCCAAGCCATCAATTAGTGGTTTCTTTGTGCCCTGGAGTTCAGTTTTCAGCTTATCCCTTTCCTCTGGCATTTTAATATAAGCTACAAGGACAAACAGTCTGTGCTTTCCACATTTAGCTTGGAAATCTCCTTAGTCAAATGAAAGCTTATCGCTCAAATTCTGCTTTCCATCTGACATCAGAACTCAGTTTTGCCAAGTTCTCTGTCACTTTAAAACAACAATCACCTTTCCTCCAGTTTTCAATGACACATTCATCATTTCTGGCTAAATCCTCATCATAAGTGCCTTTAGCATCCATATTTCTATCAACAGTCTTTTAGACTTTTTTAAAGCAATCTAGGCCTTTTAGATCATGTACCTCATAATTCTTCTGGCCTCTATCCATTACCTAATTCCAAAGACATTTCCACATTTTTGTATTTGCAATATAAGCACCCCACTCTTCTGGTACCAAAATCTGTTTGAGTTTCCTAAGCTGCTTAAAGCAGATACTATGAAATGGATTGGGCCTAAAAACGGGAATTTGTTCACTTATGATTAGAATCCAGGAATATGTTCAAATCACAATATCATCAAGACCATGCTTTCTTCCCAAAGACTAGCTACAGTGATCCTTGGCTCCTTTGCCACATGGCAAGGCAGACAGGGGCATCTGCTGGTCTCTGCCTTCTCTTCCGGGCTTAATTGATTTTGGCTTCTTGCTTCCATGACCTTCTCTTTTTCTCTGTATTCCCTTTGACAACAAAGGACTCCAGCAATAAGACCAAGACCCATCCTGAATGAGGTGGGTCACACCCCAACTTAAGTAGTCTCATCACAATGTCCCACTCACAATGGGTTTATATCCACAGGAATGGACTATATCCCAAGACATGTTTTTCTGTGATATATACAGCCTCAAACTACTACATTAACTATTCTATGTATCAAACTCATTCCTGACCTCTCCCTCTACTCTGATTCACCCTGGCTGCCTAGACACTTGAGACACCCTGAAAATATACTTCCTTATCTCTCTCCTAAGCTCTTCCAGACCTTATAAACTCCACATGGCTTAGTTACCATAAAGGAAAACATTCCAGGACAAGTGGTCCCAATGGTAACCTCAGTAAATTCCTTACCCCTCCCAGTAATCAGCCCCCTTACTGTCTTCCAGAGTTTTTCCTCTGATGCAATCCTAATCCATAAAAAGCTCGTTGTCCTTTGTTTCAATGGAGTTGAGTTTCACTCTCCCCTAATATAGCAAACCCCCTAAAGTTATCCTTGCCTATTTACTATTGTCCAGTGCAGTTTTTTCCTGTGGCACACTCTATTGGTTCTTTGTCTTTAGCATGTATACATGCTTAAGTCTTCTTCATACTGGAGAAAACACTCCCATGAGTCTTTTGACTCCTTTACCTACTTTCTTTTCCTATTTACTATTCAAATCAATATTTCAGTCCTTGTCACTCAAATAAAAATATTCTTATCAAGGTTACTAGTGATAACCCAGTTGCACATTTAATGGTCTCTGCATTCTCCTCCCTACTGCATATTTTATGGTGTATAGTAAATCTGCAGAGTTAAGAATTTGGCCTCCAAAAAGAGATGGCCTTGATGGAAGTGTCTTTTGTTATTTAAGGAGAGTTCATATGCTAATGAGACAACAGGGCAGGGTCAGCTACACTTGTAGTCTTAGGGTGGGTGGCTAGCCAAGACATGCCAGTCAGACCTCTGGGAAGGGAGAGTAACTGGAGATTAAGCTCAACCACATGGGCGTCTTTTCCCACAAATCAGGGCTACATAATGAGATCCCATGGAAACTCAGGATACTCAAGCTTAGGTGAGCATCTGTGATTGACAGTATACATCATGTGCTGGAGGGTGATGTGTTCTGATTTCACATGGAGAGAACAGAGAGGCTTAAATATTAATATTTCTAAGGGTTCTATTTTCACTTTAGCTTCTTACTCTGCATTTTTTCCTTGGGTGGACTATTGTTTTTCTTGCTTAAACTTATTATAAATTAGTCTTTCACTCCAAAAAATCTCTTATTTCCAGATTCATATATCCAGCTGCCTTATGGATTTTCCATTTTAGTATTTCAGATATACCTCTAACTCACCGTGTCTAAATTTGAATTCATTAAATTATTCTAAATTTGAAAACAGGCACACAAGATTACCAAGTGTTCTTTCAGTACAGTGTTGGTCTTGACATTCTATATACAGGACTACTTTATGCCACTCAGGGGCAGAGGTTACCCTACAGAATTTTGTTGGGTAGAAATGCAATTAATTTCTATCCAGTGGAAAAATATCCTCAGAGATTAAAACTTATGGTCTTGTAGGACATTAATCAGTTTTGTATCAAACTCAGCAATCTAATACATTACCTATATATAACTATCTTTTCAAATGTCCTTTGGACCAGTTCTAACATATTACTGGTTCATTCATTACTTAATGGGTTGAATAAAGTCATTGAATATCTGTATTATTTTATATTTGCATGAGTCATTATTTTGCCTTTTTGAAAATTAAACTTTAAAATATTTGTATTCCAATATTTTACTTCTACTATATTTTCTTTCTTAATAAAAGCACATCAATCATCCAAGATGAAACTTGGAAGTTGCCTTTTCCTTCTTTCACCTGTGCTCCAAACACAAGTCGACTAGTCCTACTTGACTATTGACACCCAAAGTTGCTTGGCAGCCTTGGATAAAGCCTTGCTAACCCATCCTAACTACAACTCAGAAAATGGACACTATTCAATGGTGATAGAGGTTAACCTACTACCTTCTATAGCCCTTTAGGAAGAGATAAAAAGATACAGAGGATGCAAAGCAATCTTGGCAAGAATCATAAAGGAGGTAGAAAATAGTCATTATATTCTCATGATGTCCTCTCCCTTTCACTTTTCCCATCTTTCCCTATACTTCCTACATAATAATCCCTCTTCAGATTTTATTTTGGTATTTAAAAAATAATAAGTGTGGCCAGTATCATGACCTGTAAAATGATGTAACTACAAGGCAAGACTGTAACTACAAGGCTCACATAAGATCCACCAAGTCAAAAGCAGAGAGTGCTCTGAGTGATACACCTTTTGAGGTTATCTCAAACTAGTTGTCTTCCTTCGCCTATGCTCTGTAGCAGTTTCTTTTTCTTCCCTTCAACCTATTGCCACCAGCATAGGTTACTATAAAATGAAACCTCCACCTCTAGACATGGTCACTTCACAAACAGAATATTGACGCTATGTTATGTCAGATCTGGTAAAAGAAACAGCAGAAAAAATGAAATCTTCTCCTTGGCTCTGCTCTTATAAAAGTGGCAAAAGCTAAACGGTTAGAACTTCAAAAGTTGTGAAAGGTCTGTGAATTAGAAAGGGCTGTGGGAAATATGAGAGGTCATCCTTTTCCAGAAACTTGGAGGATGGTTAAGAGCTTTTCCCTGGCAAAGACTGAATTGAGAGAGTGGGGTTGGGGGAGCTGAGGGCTTGGAGCCAGAGGCTCTTTTAACAGAAAACTCACCCTTGTACAAATTATAGAAACCTCCTTCTTGTAGATGAATTAGAAAAAAGGAGGTCCTTCTTAGATGATGAAAGACGTTGAGTTTTTGGGTAACGAGCCGAGTAGGGCTGGCTTCTAGCCCCTATTTGCCTCCTCCGCTGGGAGCTCTTGTGCAGTACACTGACTGTACACTGTATGCAGTGGTGCTCCACAGTGACCTGCTTAATGCTGCTACCACTTCCTACCTGTACTCATACCCATACTCAAGATTACAGGTGGATTAATTCCTGGGACTTGGTACAAGGCTATTCTGGGAAATCACTCATCTCTAGGAGATAATTACAGACTCCATTGGAGGCAGAGGTGATTGTTTCTCAATAGATCTGAGGAACTGCCACACTTGGTTCTGCTTTTGATAGTGGTGAGTGAAGCTACCTCTTCCATAGTCATCATGCAGGCTTTAATTTTGGCAGTACTGAGCTGTTTATATAGCTAACATCTCCTCTGACCCCCAGCCCCCTTTCTTGTTATCCCTTAAAGGATAAAAAAGAGTGGATTGAGATAGTACACAGCTTTGGAAAAAGATAATTAAGCAAAGGCTTAGAACATTGGATTTGAGAACCACTGCCACCTTCTACCTCAGTCGAAGTCTGTGTCAGCAAAGAAGAGACCTCTTATTCTTCTAGGTAATCAATAATTTAATATCTATTTACTATATATCATTAAATCTGATAAATCATCTTTTATAGACTCAATTATTTTGTATTCCACCAAAGAGACCAAAACCAAACAAACAAAAAATTGAATGTCTGACACCATCAATTGTAAGACATACTCTAATTTCAGAGATGTTAAAATATGTGTCTTAGAATAAATGAAATACAGCATTTCTAGCCACAGTGTCTCCTGCAGTAATGAAATCCCATCACTTTGGCAGAAAATCTAATCCAGTTACTCACTTAAAGGATGTGAATCTCCTAGTTATAATTTTTCTAGATATCCACTAAGCAAAAGATGGGCCTGGTCCATGAGAGGAGTGTGAGCATTTCATGGCTTGCCCAGAAAGGTCCAAGCCTAGAGATCTGGCACGCTGCAGCTTTGCTCGACGTTAGAATTTTTGTGCGAGACTGCCATCTGCTGGACAAAGAGCACACGCATCTTAAAGTAAATTAAGTTCTCTGGCAGAGAAATCCAGCAGGGGAACATACACTCCATATTTTCTATTTGAATTTAATGTTCTATCAGTTTATTTATTTTTCAAATTTTGTATGCTTAGGCCGAGTATGAAATGAGCTTTACAATGAAAACGTACCCTCAAAGCTTCTTTAGTATATTGTTTCAACCGTCATGGTGCAATAGAATCATTGTTTGTGACATACCTTTTAAAAAGATGGTCACGGCCTTCCATCCCACATGTCCTTTTACAACGTAACCTTGCCATTGCTCCCAGTCAGAAGTGAAGTCTGTTTTCCTTCTGTCTGAATCTAGGTTGATCTTGAGACTTGCTTTGACCAATAATATGTGACAGAAGGGACACTGTTCAACTTTGAATGCCATCCCTAAAAAGACTGGTAGCTTCAGTTTATGCCCACTGCTACTGTTCATGTAAGAAGGACAGGCTAGACTATGGAATGATGATGCACCACATGAGGAGAGCTGAGTTGGGCAGACAACACCAAGCACTAAGGTCCCAGACATGTGAGTGAATCCACCCTTGATGTTCTAGTCTGTCCAGACATGGGTCAAAAGATACTGTACATGTGACACTGTACAAGAGACACTGTACACATGAGCCCAGCTGAGCCCAGTAGAAGAAAGTCTCAGTAAACCCACAGAACCATGAGAAATAATAATTGTTCCTTGAAGCCACTACCACTTAGTGTGGTTTGTTATGCAGCCATAAGTGATGGGAAAGTTTTACAAGAAGAATAAACTACAATGCACAAGTCCCAGCCCCAGATACTTGTATTTAATTATCTTGAGTGGAGTCCAGGAAATAAAAGCCTGCATGATGAAGAATCACCGACCGACGTGTTTATGCTCAGGATTACCTTTTCTAAAATCAGCAACAGGAGCAACATCATTACTGTTTTTCCAATATGTTACATTATCCTCACATCCCCTCTGTGAAGGGTTGAAACCTTTATATGAATGTGTGGTTCATATACATATGCTGTGTGTATACATATGTAATTATTTTTATTATTATCATCTTATTACATAGGAGAAAACTAAAGTTAAGTGATTTCTCCTAAGACCATTAGTGATTTAGGGTAGGTCAGTTAACTTTGCATCCTAAACTTTTTCAACTACATATACTATATTGCTGCATTCTGATATTTACTTCTTTTGTGAATGACTAACTGTATATAAACAGTCTATATGCCTGGATATGAAGGTAATGGGTAGGAGAGAAAGAAGATTTATTAGGACCCGAAAGCCACAGAGAATTGAAATTGAAAGAGTTAAAATTGAAAATATCTTTGTGGCTAACACTGAAATTTTGGAGCATTAATCAAACTTTGTGCAGTAAACAGCAACTTGGAAGTGCAGTAAATAGTAACAAGACATGCAAAATGGGAGGATCTCTAAGCCAGATTCATTTACTTAATTCAACAAATATTTCAATCCCTACTGTCCTGGGAAAAAAATCCCTGATGCCGTCTTTTCTGTAGTCCTAGGGGATGAGTGGTAAAAGCTACAGGAATTCCACCTGTACAGGAGACGAATTTCCACCTTGTTTAAGGAATGAATTGCCAGCCAAACTTTTCAAAGATATAACAGATACCTCTGAAAGAGAGTTAATTCTAAAAATACAACTGGAGGAAAGAAATTTTAGCTGTAATGACTTCATCTGTGTGAGATTCATCATCTTACTTCCTGAAGGGGAGGGAGGTGAAGAAAGGAACTCAGAGCCCAAGTGAGCTTAGCTGTGAGCCACACTGAGGAGCCTGCCATGAATCCTATGATGTGGGCTGATTAGAATGTAGCTAAAAGCAGGTTCTGGAATCTCGATCCCCATGGTTGGTCCTCTCACCTGCTACAAAACTTCTACAGCCATGCTTCCCAAACTTAACTGTGCAAATGGATCACCTAAGGATCTTGATACTTCATAAGATTCTGATTCAGTATGTCTAGGGTGGGAGTCGAGAGTCTGCATTTATAACAAAATCCCAGGTGATGCTAATGCTACTGGTCTATAGGCTATACCTAGAACAGAAAGATTTTTCAGAATTTCCCCTAGAGCAGCAATTTTCAGAATGTGATTCCCAGAGCACCATCTTGGAACTTGTTAGAAATGCAAACTCTTAGTCCATCCAGACCTACGCAATTAGAAACTCTGGTGGTTGGGACCCAACCATCTGTATTTTAACAAGTTCTCCAGGTGTCCTGATACCTGCTAAAGTCTGAGAACCACTGATCTAGAGAAGCATTTATCCAGCCACAAGACAATCACTTGGGGAATATTAAAAAATATCAACCACTGGTTTCCATCCTAGACTAATTAAACCAGAATCTCTGGATTTGGGGCCCATTATCATGACTATTTTTTTTAAATCTCCTCGGGTGATTACAATGTTTCAGAACCATTGCCCCAGAAAGAGTCACTTACTTCCTGACTCTATGCCAGCAGAAGTCGGATGATGGTTGGGGTGTCTGGATATGCTTGCTTCCTCCTCACTGTTGCTTTGCACCTATAATCAAGAATCCATGGGAACTTAATGAGAGCCAGTATGTGTGTGATGAGGGGGTGAGAAAAGGCACAGGGTGGCAGGCAGCTGTAAGAAAGGAGGATGGGAATACTTGAGAGACTTGGCCTCTTCAGTGGGGACAGAGACCCAGTACTGAGGAAGGGGCTTGGGTACAGCAGTACATGCAATGAGAGGTAATACACATGTGAATGACATTTTCAAATAATCACAGGTTCTCTTTATGACAGGGATTTTAGAGCTTTTCCAAGAGATTCCATCACTTGATGGTAGTACCATTCCTAGACCCAGGCAAGAGGAACTCTGGATTTAAGAGAGAACACGGGGTGAGAAGCCTATGGAGCCTGCGCTACCCTTTCTAGACCAGGGCATGGCTATCCAGAATTCCAAAATACAGGAACAGTTTGGACCAAGTGGTATGGGAATTGATGGAAAAGCCTGTTTCAGAGACCTGTACTGGTTTTATCTGGTGTCTGTCTTCCCAAGGGCAGACTTTCCATGAGTGTATGCACAGTTAGGCCCAAGTGATGGCCAATGAAAGGCTGTTTGAGGGGGTGGTGGGTGTGTGGGGTTTAGATATGCAGACTGGGGTGTCCACACAAGTGTGTGTAAGGCCCCAATGGTGCAGAACAGAGCTGGGTGTGGGGCAAGAAGAGGGCAGGCCAGGGGTTAGGGAGTGGCTATGCCCACACTGCCATATTCTAGTACAGAAGTCCTAGGAGTCTGAGAATTCCAGATTTGAACCTGAACATCTAGGTCTTTGTGGTTACATATTTGCAAAGGTAAGAGAGAACACATTTTATTTAATGATGTTTAGCTTTGTGTGTAATTGACCTCCATTTAAAGTCTTGTGCATAACTCAAAAATGTTAGAGGCAGGTGTGCTTCCTGAGAACATTCAATGGTGATTAGGTTAGATGAGGAATTAGAAAAACAGCTCTGGAAACCTGGGCACTCTTAAGAAACAAGATCTATATCCCTTTATCCCTCTAGATTAACCCACTTCCAAAGGTTTCTGAATTTAATTCAAGAAGTAGTATATCCAACAAGGATAGGGAATCTGGATCCCCTTTACCCCAGGTCCCTAACCTTTCATCTTCTGGGAAAGAATCAGGATCTTTATCTTCCTGTCTCTTTATCACCTCCAACCCACTTACCTCTTCCAAGTCAAAAGAGTCCTGCGGCTGCTGGATTAGAGATCCGTGTAGCTCTGGTGTGTCTGGTCTTTGACTCCATTTCTGCTGAATGATAGGCAGGTCTACCTTCTTAACCTTCTTGCTTTCCCTGACCACGAGATTCTTTTGGAACAGGCTCTTTCTGGCTCTGCTCTTTCTTTTCCAGAAAGTCTCATCCTTGGTTGAATAGGTTTCCTCACTGGTGGATTGTAGAGCCCACAGCTCTCTCCTTACACATGCAGGGTCTCTGGCCCACTCTAGATCTGCTCTGGGCAGAGAATTTCTGCAACAGGATGCCTTGGGGTAAGAATCCAGAGTTTGTGATGGTGCAAGCAGAGTGGACATCCCTTGCTGTGTTTCCTCTTTTGGGCAGAGGCTATGTGGACAATAAGAAGGCAACTTTGTATCACCGATGGGTGGCACAGGATCTTCACGAAGGCCTGGTCCAAACTCAGGGTCTTGTTGGAGAACCAGCTTCTCTCCTCTCACTCTGTCCATCACTTCCCACACCACTTGGTCTAAACTGTTCCTTTGGGGGTGGTTGTGGGGAGGTGATAGCCGATCTCGGGGACATGTGTACAGGCACATCTTGGAGATGGCTTTCCGAAGACGTTCTCTGGGTGAGTGGAGTTCAGGCTCTGGGGCCAGGATCCTGATGGATGGCACATTAGTTGGGTTGAAATTCCAGAACATGTGAGATGGTGTGAACTTTTGGACAGGTGTTTTGGACACATAAGAGTAGAGACAGAAGAAGGCATCAGCAGTGACAGCCAGTGTTTGCACCTGTTTAAACCTGCCTGGGTACAAGGGTTGAAGGTGGTGAGTCTAGGAATCATCAGAAAATTATCTTGTGAATCTCTTCCTTCAATAAGCTCAAAGATCAGAGACAAGCTACCAATCTCCCCCATGTGTCTCTCCTATCTAGATATCTGGCATCCAGGGTCCCTTTTCTGGACTTTTGGATCACAATTTCAAATAGATTTATCATTTTTAGTCCCCAAATTAATAAATTACATATGGGATGAGAAACTTTTTTTCTATGTATTGATTTAGAATATCCTTACTGCTATTGCTATATTCTAAACAATGTCATTACTGTGTCTGCTTTAGATGACAAATATGCAAAGGGAAAAACCAACATCATTTTCTTGGTCAGGGACAAGGATTTAGGGTTATAAAAGGGTTTTATAAACCCTCTGGATTATTTATCATATTTAAGCCTTGAGGCCCACTGCCCTAAATGGAAGTGATGTTAATGTAGTGGCTATAAATAGAACACGTTCTATAATTTCAAATGGGAAAGACATTTTACTGATTTGATTCAGCTAAAGGAGAAAAAGACCCAAGTGAAGCAATAGTGATCTGAGGTCTCTTTAAGACCATTTCTATCAAGAAACAGAACATGAAGTTCTCCATCTTTGTTGAGGACAACATAAGAGACACAAGAGACAAAGGCTGGAGTGAAGCTAAACAAGAGAAAGTCGGCCTGCTGTGAAAGCTTGGGGGCTAGGAGAGCAGTAGAGCAGAGCACGGTCTGTGGTGACACTCACTGGCCAGCATTAGACAAGGGTCCTCCATCTCAATCCTCCGCACCTGAGCCTTCAGGAAGAGCTGGAAATCAATGCCCTTGGCCTGAGAGGGGCTGGTGAAAAATCGGGCTGGGATTCGAGAAGTGTCTTTGTGGTCCTCTTGGCCAAAGCCCAGACTGAAGAGGACATCTTCTGCATCTTCTTGCACTTTGTCCAGAATCTCTGAGATGCTGAAAAGAGGGAGTTTGGAAAAATAGAGGGCAACTTTGAGATACAGGGCAATGCAGAGTCTCTAATAAAAGTGTCATGAGGCTGGGGTTCCTTTCTGGCTATTTGTCTACCTTCCAGTATGACTCTGAGAAAAGCTTTAACTTCTCTGAACCTAAGCTCTCTGTCTGAAATGCGGGGATTAAAATCTAGTCCTGGTTATAAAAACTGAACAGAGATACTGGTATAACACTTTGAATAACTAATTACAGATGAAGGAAAATTTAAATTAATATGAGAAGGTTTTGAAAATTAAAGAGCAGTATAGATGCCAAGAAACTTGAGAGGTGCTGTTATTAACCAGTCAGTTCTCACTTGCACACTCTTTCGCTATACCTGTCTTTTACCAGGTGCATTGCAATTTACCAAGTGACTTTCCCCAGTAGTTGTATATAGTCAGGGAGTACATAAGGAACATAAACTCATTTTATTATCACTCTGATAGTAAAAGGTAAGCAATATAGGTACATTCAAAACTTGGTTTTGAAAGGCAGATGCCTTTGTAGTATTATTTTCATAACAGAACACTGTGTTACAGAGAATCAAACTCTCTCTCTCAGTATGGCACCAACTTGTGCTTCCATCCAAACCTGAGGACCACCAAGCTGGGTGACACTAGGGTTTGATATCCATGCATCCCAAACAATCTTGGGGAGCTGTGGATTATTTAAGGTTTTGGATAATCACTGTCACCCTTTTTAGAAAGAATGCTGGTTTTTAATATATATATATATATACAAATAGGTACCATTCTTTTTAATTGAGAGCTGGACAGTCAGAATCCCTGGCTCTGATCTCCTGCTTGCCCCAAAGTGCTGATTTTTATCTCCATGTTCCTAAATTGCATGGTCTGGATCAGTGGTTCTCAACTATGGCACGTGGGGGTGCCTGGGGGTAGGAGTACTTTAAGAAATATGGATACTTGAGTCCCATCTCCAAAGATTCTGATTGAATTGATCTGGGGTGAGGCCAAGGCTAAAGATCCAGGGGATAAATCACTAAACATAATCACAAGGTTAATAAGTCTCAGAGCCAGGTCTCAAAATCAAACTTTAACTCCAAATCCTGGATAATTTCATTATACCACACTAGTTTTCATCATTTTCTATCGTGTTTTAGAGTTATTTGTGTGTATATCTTATCCACTCTATCAGATTGTTGAGTTTCTGAGGGCAAGCTATTAATTTGCTTCATCTTTTCAAGTTCCATACAGTCATTGCCTGGCCTCCATTAGGGGATCCAAAATTGCTTGAATGAATGAATATTTTGCTGCTTCATTGCGGCTGTGGCTCAATCAGTAGGGCTCCCGTTTACCATATGGGAGGCCCTGGGTTCGGTTCCCGGGGCCTCCTGGTGAAGGCAAGCCTGCCCGCACGGCGTGGTTAGCTGACCCAGCGAGCACAAGCAGCAAGGCGGGGATAAATGAATGAATAAATAAAAATCTTAAAAAAAAAAAAAAAAGGAAATAAGTCAATTGATCAATATATTGTTTACTGAGCACTTACTATGAGTTCAGGAACTCTGATGGTATCATTACTACACCTCCTGGGATAGTTCAGTGGGAGGAGAGAACTGTATTTTACACATAGCATCCAGATCTGAGCAGTGGCTTCCTCTGCACTCCCTACTAGTCTTGAAGCAAATATCATTCTCAAGTATGTGACTGCATTATGAGATATCCCAGGAAAAATGGGCAATGGCTCCAGATTGCATTCTTCCCTGCCCTTCACATTCCCCACCCTCTCATCCTTCAAAACTCAATACCTACCTTGAGCTAGTCTTACTGGTCCCAGCAGTCATGCTGCTGGAGGCCAAACTGCAGCCAAGGTCCAGTAGATGGTAGGGTCGGGCTGTCTCCAGGAAACTCCTGCAAGGATCAGTGAGGATGTCACACAAATCTTGCAGCTGTTCAGACTTTGGCTTCAAGGCATTCCCTGATGGACATATTCATCCTCTGCTGTGTGCCTTCACCATTTACTGAAGAAACTCAGTCTCTGTCCTCACTCCTGGTTGAAAAATCTCACCCTTTATTGACAATATTTGCTCTTTGTGTTTAGTCTCTTTGGCCCTGAAACCTACCTCAGTTCACTGGCTCCTAAAGCACTGGCTGATCCTAATACTTACCTGGAAAGGAGTTTTCCATTGGTGGCCAACAGAGTGGCTGGACAAGAAACAGAAAGGCAAAAATCAAGTCAGAAGGGAAAATGAAAATCACACGAGCTACCCCTCTGAACTTAAAGGCTCTGAACTTTATGTTCTCCTCTGTCACTACTACAGGCTAGCTTCCCCCCATGAACTGCTCAAAATCATCAAGCATAGTTCTGGAATGGGGACAGGTATGGTAGAGAACAGTGGGTCCTGAGCCTCTGTGCTTCTGACCTATGGCTGGTGTTCTTGGCAAGAGTCCTTCTGTTCCCACGAAAGAGAAGTCACTTTGCCCTCCAAGATAGTTCTCCTTTCCCACCACAGGACTCTCTACAGGTCCCAGGAGACACTGGCAGGGTGCTGTGCCCCATCTTTTATTTGAGCTCTTATCTTCCTGCAGTGCATCTTTCTCTTACACCCTGTACTCTTAGACTGCTTTGGGCTTCCTACACAGAAAATAGTTTCAAAGACATCCTGGGCAGCAAAGGTTATGGTGATTTTATATCTTAGCTTCCCAGGGGTCAAAGGAAATCTTCGATGACGGATCAGCAGCTGTCATTCTAGGTTCAGGAGCATGTATTTCTGGGCATGTGATGTTTTCTGCATTTTACGTTAGATAATGAGGCTGCTCTTTCCTTGCAAATAAGACTCTGGGGACAGGCTCCTTCTTCCCAAAGTTATCCCCTTTATTCTACCTTCTTTCATTGAAAATATACCCTCTTTCCTGATCCCAATCTCTAAGAGCTGTGCCTCTTACCCTCTGCACCGAGGGTCAAGTCATCTTCAAAGCTGGTCCCATGGCTGGGGCACCCTGTCAAATAATCAGGTGAAGGTCACAGAAAAGCAGGCTTGGACGCACATGCATACGCATGCAGATGCACACACACAGAGCTGTATGCATGAGCATCTATATATGTCCTTAGCCTTGTACTATCACACAATCACACAAAACTACCCACGGCTCTATCTATACTACTTCAGAAATCACATTCACATTTATACTCAGAAAGAATCACACATACACTCACCTATAATTAACCTACTCCATATATCACATAGTCATGAAAAGAATCCCCTGCCAGAGAATACGTACCTGGAGCTATACACTCACACACATAAATAAACACCTCTTATACAACACTTTTTGTATAGCAGTGGCTAATTGGCCACTAATAAGGGATGAGCTTTTAGTGTTAATGAGCCTGTGAATCTAAGCCAGCATTTACTCTTTCTTCTGGACTTTCCTTGTGACCACTATTGGTGTTTGCAGGCATGCATGCATACACATGTGCAAGCACCTCACACCTCCACACCCAACACATACACAGCCATATGACTCTACAGGAAGAAGAATAGAAGAACAGAGTTTATACTCACCATTGCAGATCACCTGTCCGGCTTCCTCAGAAAGCCCTTCTTCAGAGTATCTAAAACCCCAAAATTAACTGAGGTCGAAATCACAACACTTTCAACGAGGCTTTTCTTCAACTATCTCCTACATGTTCACAAAACCTCCCAATGGGAGTCAGGAGTATTTAATTTGCTTTTATACTGGAGAAAACTAAGACAGATACAAAGTCATAGAGGTATGGAGGCAGAGTTGGTACTAGATTGTGCTACCTTGGTTCTGATCACACTGTCTAACGTTAGCTTAGCAATGATTCTCCAGTCTCTGGGTAAAATAGGGAAAAAAGAATATAGATGCAAAACTGGGGAAATATATCAATAAAATAAGGAGTGTGGGTGCCATAATTTTCACATCACAAATGTAAACATCAGGGTTTTCAAAACTTTGAGGCGGTCATCTTATCTAAACACAACCCTCTCCTTCTCTCTGAGCCATGTTCTTGCTGAATGTCATGTCTTTCAGGAAACAGCAGAAACTGCATCCTGGTTAGAGATATTTTTAGATATTTGAAATATGGTCTTATCAAACATTCACCATCTCCACCAGAAGAACAAACGGAAATCAGCATATATGATAGGCAGAAACAATGCAGTTTTACAAACAAGAAAATGCTCCTCGCTGTCTAAAAAAGGGTAAGTGAAGTAGTCTGTTAAAAAGCTTTGAACTGAGTTTGGAGCACCTGGATTCAAATCTTGGCTTTTTGCTGCTGTTATGTTCTCAGGTTTGTGAGGGGACTTGGATCCTTGGATATTATCATTATCAAGCAGAGTTGTGTTGTAAGTGTTTCAGAGTTTGCTTTCCTAAAAGTATTTAAAATGGAAGTAGCCCATGATGCTTTGAATGTAGTCTCAAATGCAGACTTAAATGAAGGGGAGCTGGCAAAGTGTATTCCAGAATCTGAGTGGAACAAATCCATGGTGCTGGAATAAAAAGAGCTTTCTCTTTTGTAAGTCTCCTGCAACTCAGATAACCTGAAGGATTGGAGTACCACTTCTTGTCATGTTTCCTAATGGAGATGGATTCAGTAATTGAAAATCTGTAAATTGAGTTGTGTTTAAATTTTACAAAAATAAATCATCACGTATATAGGCATCTTTTGCTGATACTTTTCATTGAAAAGCGAAAACTTAAACCATACTTTCCAAAATCTGAATTTTTATATGCCTTCATAAGAAAATGTACATAAGATATATTGTAAAATGTGAAATGATACCAGAGCTAAGTAAGAATGGGTATTTCTAATGATACAACTAGACCTGCAAATATACACTTCTTTTCCTAATATATTACATAAAAGATATATTATAATATTACAAAGGTATACTCTGATATATGCTGTTAATATATTTCACATTACAACTATTAAGATAAAGTAATATTTACTATTATCACCAGAAACACTGTGATAACTAATACCATCAGTTAATAGAATATTGAAATTTACCATTACATTTGATAATTGTGCTGTGGCTAGTAATGCAACTATTAAGACCTAATCTTACTATCACTACAATTAAAACACACTATTATTCCATCCTTAGGTATGTACCTAATGGAAATGCATGCCCCTGTTCTCCAAAAGAGGCACTATTCATAAAACCCAGATTTGGAAATACCCCGAATATTCATCTCTTGTAAAATGGATAAATTATATAATATACATACAATTTAATACTTACAACAATGAAAACTCAACAATGCTGCATGCAAGAACATGATGGACTTCACAAACATAATTCTGAGCAATAGTCCTGTACAGTAAAGAGTACATATTGGGGGACTGTGGGAAGATGGCATTGAACTAACAGGCAAGGCTCAATGCTCTCACAAAAACTACAGAGAAAGAGCCAAAAGCTGTCCAAGGGTCCTGCTTTGGGAGTCAACAGACCAGCGCAGTACTACAAAACTCCTAGGAGGGTAAGGGACAGAAAGACAAAGAACCAGGAACAACAAATGTGAGTTACAAAGGCCCTGCAGCGGCAGCTGAGAAGCACTCCCTTCCCCCACCCCCACAATATAAACTGGGAAAACCCCTGGCTCACTGGAGCTGACTGAGAGGAGAAAAGACACCTTCCTCCCTATAAGCTGTTTCAAGGGAAAAAGGAGGGGGAGTTGGTGGGCTTTTCTTCAGTGAATTCAGCCAGCACAACCTGCTTTGAATCTCCGCTCTTGAGATTCAACACAGGAACACAGGAAAGCTGAGACTGAAACACCTCCATAGAAAGGTGCACTGATGAGGGCCATCTGCTGGCCTGTCTGGAAATTGCAGAGACAAAAACTGGTTTTCTCTGTAGTCTAACCCCTGGGAGGGAATCTGCACCCTGTTGGTGAGTCCCTGGCCTGATTTAAAAAAAAATTTTTTTATTCTTAAATGCATAGCTTTATTTATTTCATCTGTGAAAACAATAATAAATTGACACTATTCCAAATGCAATTTAGAATTAATTAAAATGGGGGAAGAACTTGTATAATGAAGTGATAGAAAAAATGCTATTGACTCCACACAAATTAAATGTTCTATTCTTATCTTTGCTTTAGAGAGAGACAGTTCTGTTTCTTCCATGCACACTGTGTGATGTGTCCCTGGCCTGGTTTTGATAACTTAAGCTGGGCAATATTAAAGACTTAGAATAAGTTGAACTAAATATCAAAGAAGAGAAGTGAAAAAAAAAATAGGCAAGAGAGAGAAATTGGCCATCATAGTAAATTAATCAACATATTCAGATGCCTAGACATCAGCAAAAAATTACAAGCCATACTATAAAACAGGAAGTGATGGCCCAGCCAAAGAAACAAACCAAATATCCTAAGAGATACAGGATTTAAGAAAATCAGTGATAATCACACAACTCTCCTAAATCAATTAAAACAATTTAAAGAAAATATGATGAA
Source organism: Tolypeutes matacus (assembly GCA_026826555.1). Taxonomy (NCBI): domain Eukaryota; kingdom Metazoa; phylum Chordata; class Mammalia; order Cingulata; family Chlamyphoridae; genus Tolypeutes; species Tolypeutes matacus. The sequence goes on along the minus strand of JAKSZT010000092.1, from coordinate 421,163 downwards.
AAAAATAAAGGATATTAAGAAGACACTGGGTGAGCATAAAGAACAATTTAAAAGCCTATAAAGAAAAATAACAGGCCTTATGGGAATAAAAGACATGATGGAGGAGATTAAAAACTACATTAGAGGCATATAAGAGCAGATTTGAATTGCTCAAAGAGAGAATTAGTGATTTTGAAGACAGAACATCTGAATTGGAAGACAGGAGAACAGTAAGAGAAGAGAATAGAAAAAATGGAGAAGGATCTCAGGGAATTGAATGACAACTGAATGTGAAACACACAAGCATTTGTATTATTGGTGTCCCAGAAGGAGAAGAGAATAGAAAAGGTGCAGAAAGAATATTTGAGGAAATAATGACCCAAAACTTCCCAAACCTTATGAAAGACATAAATATCAATATCCAAGAAAAACAACACTTTCCAAACAGAATAAACTTGAATAGACCTATCCTGTCTGCTATTCAGAATGACAAATATCAGAGATAAAGAGAGGATTCTGAAAACAAGAGAAAAGCAAAGTATCACATAAAGGCAAACTCAATAGGGTTAAATGCCAACCACTCATCAGAAACCATGGAGGTGAGAAGAAACTGGTATGATATATTTAAGGTACTGAAAGAGAAAAACAGCCAGCCAAGAATTCTGCATCGGGCAAAAGTCCTTCAGAAATGAGGGTGAGTTTAAAGTCTTCACAGAAAAACACAAACTGATAGAATATATTACCAAAAGACTAGAATTACAAGAGACCCTAAAGGGAGTGCTGCAGCCTGAAAGGAAAAAACAAGGGCAAGAGATTTGGAGAAGAGTATAGAAATGAAGATTATAAGGAAGCGTAAACTAAAGGATAAGAAAACAGACAATAGAACGATATGACAACAGAGAGCGGAATGACAAATTGGATGAAGTAAGTAAGGCCTTTGCAGTAATAACATTGGATGTTAATGGCTTGCTCAATCTAGACTGATAGAATGGATAAAAAAATAAAAGCCATATATATGTTGTTTACAAGAGACTCACCTCAGACATAAGGACACAACCAGGTTAAAGGTGAAATGTTGGAAAAAGATATTCCATGCAAATAGTAACTAAAATGAGATGGAGTAGCGATCCTAATATAGGATGAAATGGATTTCAAATGCAAAACTGTTATAAGGGATGAAGAAGGTCATTATATATTAATAAAAGGGGCAATTCAGCAATAAGAAATAACTATACTAAATATTTATGTACCTGACCTGAATGCTCCAAGATACATGAGGCACACACTGGCAAACTGAAGAGAAAAATAGATGTCTCTACAATGATTGTTGGAGACTTCAATACACCATTCTCAGTTTGGATAGAACATCTGGACAGAGGATAAATAAACAGAGAACTTGAATAATATGACAAATGAACTAGACCTAACAGACATATATAGAGGACTGCAGCCCAAGCAGCAGGATATACATTCTTTTCAAGTGTTCATGGATCCTTCTCCATGAGAGACCATATGTTAGGTCACAAGACAAGTCTCAATAAATTTAAAAAGACTGAAATTATACAAAACACTTACTCTGATCATAATGGAATGAAGCTGAAAATCAATAATAGAAGGAAAAGGGGAAAATTCATAAAAATATAGAGATTAAGCACACATTCTTAAATAATAAGTGGGCCAAAGAAGAAATTGCAAGGGAATTCAGCAAATATCTTGAGACAAATAAAAATGAGAATACAACATATCAAAACCTATGAGACACTGCAAAGGCAGTGCTCAGAGGGAAATTTATAACCCTCAATGCTTACAATAAAAAAGATGAAAGAGCTAAAATTGAAGATCTAACCGCATACCTGGAGGAATTATAAAAAGAACAGCAAACTAATTCCAAACTGAGCTGAAGGAAAGAAATGGTAAAGTCAGAACAGAAATAAATGAAACCAAGAACAAAAAAAACAACAGAGAGAATAAATAAAACCAAAAGTTGCTTCTTTGAGAAGCTCAACAAAATCAACAAACCCTTAGCTACTGACAAAGAAAAAAGAGAGAAGAGGGAAAAAAAAAATCAGAAAGGAAAGAGTGGACATTACCTCTGATCCTGCAGAAATTAGAGAGCTTATAAGAGGATCCTATGAACAACTGTATGCCAAAAAACTAGACAATGTAGAAGAGATAAACAAATTCCTAGAAACACACAAACCACCTACACTGACCCTAAAAGGAATAGAAGACATCAACAAACCAATCACAAGTGAAAAGATTGAAACTGTCATCAAAAAACCTCCTGAAGATGAAAAGCCCATGCTTCACAGGTGAATTTTACCATCACTCAAAGACAATCTAATACTAATCTTGCTCAAGCTCTTCCAAAAAAAATATTGAACAGGAAAGAAGAATACCAAACTCATTCTATGAAGCCAACATCACCCTAATAGCAAAACCAGATAAAGACTCCATGAAAAGAAAAGAAAAATTACAGACCAATATCTGTAATGAATATAGAGGCAAAAATCCTCAACAAAATACTTGCAAACAGAATCTAAAAGCACAATAAAGTAATTATATACCACAGTCAATTGGGTTTTATCCCAGGTATGCAAGGGTGGTTCAACACAAGAAAATCAATTAGTGTAATAAACCACATTGATAAATTGAAGAAGAAAAATCACACGATCCCCTTGATTGATGTAGAAAAGGCACTTGACAAAACAGCATCCTTTCTTGAAAAAAACTATCCAAAGATAGGAATAGAGGGAAGGTTTCTCAATATGGTAAAACCTACAGCTAGCATTATACTCAATGGTGAAATACTGAAAGCTTTCCTGCTGCTATTAGGAGCAAGAAAAGGATGCCCACTGTCATAACTGTTATTCAATATTGTGCTAGAAGTTCTAGCTTTAGGCTAGATAAAGAAATAAAAGGCACCAAAATAAGAAAGGAAGAAGTAAAACTTGCACTTTTTGGTGATGATATGATCCTATATCTAAAATCTCCTGAAAAGTCCTCAACAAAGCTACTAGAACTAATAGACAAGTTCAGCAACGTGGCAGGATGCAAGATTAATACCCCAAAGTCATAGCTTTTCTATACACTACTGATGTGCAATCTAAGAAGGAAATCAGAAAAAAAATCCATTCATCAGAGTAACTAAAACAATAAAATATTTAGGAATAAACTTAACCTAAGACATAAAGGGCCTATATTCTGAAAACTACAAAACATTGCTAAAAGAAATGGAAGAAGACTTAAATAAATGGAAGGACACTCCGTGTTCATGGATTGGAAGACTAATTATCATTAAGATGACAATTCTACCCAAAATGACATACAAATTCAATGCAATCCCAATAAAAATCGCTACAGCCTTTTTTGCAGAGAAGATCTTTGAAAAGAAGAACGAAGTTGGAGGAATTTCACTTCCTGACTGTAAAGCATATTACTTATCTAGAGTGGCAAAAACAGCATGGTACTGGCATAAAGACAGACACATTGACCAATGGAACCGAAACGAGAACTTAGAAATAGACCCTCACATCTGCAGTCACATGATTTTTGACAAGTCAATCAAGCCCTTCCAGCTGGGCCAGAACAGTCTATTCAACAAATGGTGCTGGGAGAAATAACACCTTCAAGATCTTGTGGTTGCCAGTAGTTTCTTAAACCTTATACCCAAAGCATGAACAATGAAAGGGAAAATAGGTAAATGGGACCTCCTCAAAATTAAACAATTTTGCACCTCAAAGGACTTTCTCACAATGGTGAAAAGGCCATCAACTCAGTGGGAGAAAATATCTGGCAACCACATATCCCATATGGGTTTAATATCCATGATATACAAAGAGACCATAAAACTCAACAATAAAAAGACAAACTACCCAATTAAAAAGGGACAAAAGACTTGAAAGGACAATTGTCCAAAGAAGAAATACAAATGTTGAAGAAACACATTAAAAAATGTTCAACATCACTAGTGATTAGGGAACTGCAAATCAAAACTACAATGAGATGTCATTACACACCTATTAGACTGTCTGCTATTAAAAAGTTGGAAAACTGTAAATGTTGGAGAAGATGTGGAGTGATAGGCACGCTTATTCACTGTGGGTGGGAATGTAGAATGCTCAGCCACTGTGGAGGACTATTTGGCAGTTCTTCAGGAAGTTGAATACAGACTTCCCATGGGACCCTGCAATACCATTGCTAGGTATAGACCCAAAAGAACTGAGACCAAAGAAACGAACAGACACCTGCACAGTGATATTCATAGTGGTGTAATTCATGATTGCCAAAAGTTGGAAACAACCCAGGTGTCCATCAACTGATGAATGGATAAACAAGTTGTGATGTATACACACGATGGACTATTACACAGCTGTAAGAATAAATGAAGTGATGAAGTATATGACAACATGGATGAACCTTGAGGACATTATGTTGAGTGAAGCAAGCCAGACACAAAAGGACAAATATTGTATCATTTCACTATTATGAACTAAATATATTGTGTAAACTCATGGAGTTAATATTAAGAATATAGGTCACCAGAAATAGAAGGAGGGTAGAGAATGGATAGCTGAGGGTTAATCTGTGCAAAATTGGTAAAAAGGTTGTTTGTAAATCTTTGGAAATGAATAGGAATAGTGAAAGCATATCATAGTGTTTGTAACTAGCAGAGCTAATATTAGGTATAACTGGTTGAAAGGAAAAGTCTCATGTCATGTTTATTACTAGAAGGAAAGCTAAAAACTGTAATATGGGACTGTATAAGATAGTAAAACTTCATGTAAAATATGAATATGGGTGATATACATATATAAGACTGTTTTTACAATATATGAATAACAAAATATTAGAGAGAAGGAAACAGATTAGCAGCTGTGTATGGTAAGGTAAGCATAGAGAGATTGAGACGTGATGAGTTTTGTTTGTTTATTATTATTATTATTGGAATAATGAAAGTGCTCTAAGAATGATTGAAATAATGAATGAACAAATATGTGATTACACTGAATACCATTGATTGTACACTTTGGATGGATTTATGCTTTATTAATATGTGTCAATAACATTGATTGTTTAAAAAAGGATAATTTGTTGAATAAAAAGAGTACATATTTCATTATTTGATATATATAAAGTTCAAAACATCCAAACCTTATAACATTAGGTTTATAACATCAGGGTACTGTCTACCCTTGGAGCATGGTCGTGAACGCAAGGGGGAAAGAAGGAGGCTTATGGAGTGCTGGTAATACACTGCTTCTGATTTCGTGGGTATATTCCCTTTGTAAAAATTCATCGCGCTCTAAATTTAATACTTGTTTAGTTTCAGTAAGTATATTATACTTCAATGTCATTTATATTTTTCAAAATGCTGCTGATTGGTAATGTATACTTCAATAAAGTTTACTTAAAAAATACCACGGGTAAAATTCCTGGATTTTGAAAATAAAAGTCACTGTTACTCATTAGAATACAAGTTTTTGTTGAGTGCTCATTCTACCTTTCCCTTCTCTAGTTGACTGAGACCTCAAGGCCTTTCCATAGTCTCTGTATGAGGACCACTCAATGAGCCTGGGAGCAGTAGGCTTTTCTTTGTGTTTGTGAGATCTGCCACAGCAGTGTGGACAGGGACCTGTACTTTCTAGCTGGGCCTGGTGAATTGAAACTTCATGGCCATCACCGAAGTCCAAGGCCATACATGAGATATTGTTTAGGCCATAAAATCAATGACTAGAGACCAGACCCATAGCTGCTCCCTCAGGTGACCTTTGCATTATATGGTTTCTTACCATCATTTCAAGTTTGAGGTTGAAGAGCCAAGAAACTATTCCTCCTATATATCCAATTAATAAAGAAAGAGTATGAGAAGGGTGTTGGACTGTGAGAAGCAGCATGTGGCTATTTTTAGCTTCTGCTGGCAGTTCCCAGAGATGCCTGCCTGCAGAGATTTAAGACAAAGAGCCAACAAAGATGAATTTTTGGCTCCCAGCTTGCCCCTGATGTTTCAAAAGCAACACATTCAGGTCCAAGAAAGGCCCTAAGAGCTTAAAAGGAGAAAGGAAAAGGAGAAGCATAGTTTACAAAGATGTACATGGTCTAAATATGTAGCAGAATGTTCTGCCACTAGATTCAATTTTTCTGAGAGGTACTAGCAGTAAATTGCCCAGGGCATCGGTTGACTTTCTTGGAGAGCTTGTTAGAAAAGAAAACCCTTTTGCTAGCAGAGGGTGCTTGGCTTTGGAAAGAAAATGAAGCCATATAGTCCTGAAATAAATTTCGGTGCACCTAGCAGCAGAGTGGACAGATGACCAGTAAATGTATCTTCTTTGTTCATTCTTCTTGCTCTGTGGACCCAGTAGCCTAAGAGTTGAAGACTGTGGTAACTCAGAAAGTCAGAATGTTTATCTCCTTAACTTCTTCATTATCTATTAGAAAAAAGCAAGTGTTCTATCATTATCAACCAACCTCATCATCCTTTATTTTTTCTTGTGTCCCCATGTAATTAAAACATATTGCATACTTATTACAGAAAATTATAATATCAAGAAAAATGGAAATATTTTATGAACCTAATAATTCCCCTTTCAGAGACAAATGTAAACATGTAGGTAGGCTTTCTTGTGGTCTAAGTTTAAATATCGAAAATTTTCAACACAGAGAAAAGGATAGAAATATGATAGAAACCCATACTATTTTCCCACATGTAAACATTTTGCCATATTTGTTTCTGCTCTCTTAGTAGAAAAATAAAATATTAAAGACATAACTAAAGTCTATTTCTTCCTACTCTCTTACTCCCTAGAGGTGACCACTTTCCTAGAGTTGGTTTGTATCCTAACTGAGCATACTTTTTCTGATAGAAATAAAATAGATAGATAGATAGATAGATAGATAAAATTATTTTGTGAATTTTTCTTGTAGGCATAAATATTTCCACTCACACAACATTACAGAATGTAAAGCATTTGTACATTTATCATCTTATTTAAACTTCACAAGAAACTTTTGAAATTTTAATGCTCTAGTCCCCCACTTTATAGGCTAGGAGTCTGAGATGTAAACATTTTTAAAGTACATTTTAAGATTACATGGGGAAAATTGACAAGCCCAAAAGTTGGTTCTTTGAAAAGAGCAATAAAATTGACAAACATTTAAGTGCACCGAAAAGAAAAAAAGAGAAAAGACACAAATAAAAATCAGAAATAAAAGGGGACATTGCTATTGACCTTACTGAAATAAAAAGGATTATAAGAAGATATTATAGACAACTGAACACCAACAAATTAGACAACCTAGATGGAACACAAAAATTCTTAGAAATACATAAATTATCTACACTGACTCAGGAAGAAATGAACTAACACAAGAGACCAATGAAAAGTAAAGAGCTTGAATCAATAATTAAAACACTTCTAACAGAGAAAAGCCCAGGACTCAATGGCTTCACTGGTGAATTTTACAAAACAGTCAAAGAAGAATTAACACTAATCCTTCTAAAACTTTTGAAGGATTTGAAGAGGAGGAAAGACTTCCTAATTCATTCTGCCAGCATCATCCTAATATCAAAGCCAAATAGAGATATCAGAAGAAAAGAAATTACAGACCAATATCTCTTATGAATATAGATGCAAAAATCCTCAACAAAATACTAGCAAACCGAATCCAACTGCACATCAGAATAAACATAGAACTACTGTGAGATTGCACAATCCCACTTCTAGGTATATACCCCAAAGAACTGAAAGCGGGGACTTGGGCAGATATTTGTATAACAATGTTCATAACAGCATTAGTCATAATAGCCAAAAGGTGAAAGCAACCCAAATGTTTATCAAAAGATGAATAGATAAACAAAATGTGGTATATACATAAAATAGAATTTACTCAATCTTTAAAAGGAATGATCTTCTGGTACATGCTACTACATGAATGATCCTTGAAGATTTCCTGTTGAGTGAAATAAATCAGACACAAGGGGACAGATATTATATGGTTACACTTCTAAGACATAGCTAGAATATGCAAATTCATAGAGACAGAAAGTAGAGTACAGGTAGCAGGGGAGGTGTGAATAGGGACTTAATGCTTCCTCGGTACAGGGTTTCTGTTTGGGGTGAAGGGGAAGTTCTGGTAAATGGATGATAGTGAGGGTAACACAATATTGTGAATGTGATTATCTCACTGAATTGTATGCCTAGAAGTGTTGAGAGGGGAAAGTTTAGGTTGCATAAGTGTTTCCATAATTTAAAAGAGAGAAAGTCTACAGAGACAATGACAATTAAATACAATACATGATTGTGGGCTAGAACTAATAATGGAGGATAAACGGCTCCACAGAGCATTATTGGGATATATTTTAAAAAGGAATATAGGCTGTAAGCTTTATATCAATGTTAAATTTCTTGAACTTGATAAATGAACTTCAGGTAGTTAGATAAGTGAATATCCTTATTCTTAGGAAATGTACAGGGAAGCATTAAGTGTTCAAGGAGCATGATGCATACAATCTACTCTCAAATGTTTAGAAAATTAGATAGATAGATGATAGAAAAATGTTTAGAAAATTAGATGGATGGATAAATAGAGAGATAGATAGATGATACAAAGACAGATGATGGCCAGCTGGATGGGCAGATATATGGGTAGTTAGATAGAATGAAGTGGCAAATGTGGCAAAATGTGAAAAGTTGGTGGATCTGGTTATCTGGGTGGGAGGGTATGTTGGAGCTTTCTGTACATGTTTTGTACTATTTTTGCAACTGTCCTAAAGTTTAAAATTATTTCAAAATAAAGTTATTTTTGTTTTAAAGATTGCATGAGTAGTTAGCAAAAGAGTTTGGCTTAAATTTTGGAACTTTTTTCACTCACCAGACAAGTTTTGGTTCAGGGTTTATCTTTGTACATAGGTGAGAAAGGTGCTTCTGGAACTTATGCTCTTATATTTCTGTATTATTTACAATATTATATTCTTTCCAACTACAATGTAGTGGCTTTGAAGTTAAGGAGCAAAATTTAAGTACTTGGCACCCCTCTAGGTCATTCAGACAATCAGACTGCAAAGGCACAATTAATAATTATTGAATTTAATTGATAGGACTGAAGAGCAGGTAATGAGATATAGACATTAACTGAGCCAACTAGTTCTCCTGTGTAGCAGTTTGATATTGTTTATGAATTTCAAAAATAGATATTGGATTATGTTTGTAAACTGGTCTGTTCCTCTGGGCATATTAGATTGAATCAGATTCATAGGTTTTACTTTTATTTTCTTAAATCAAGACTAGGGCTTTTATTTGACCATGTCATTAAGGCATGCAGGGTTGAGTCCCCAACCCCTTGGTGGGGATAAAACAGACTCTCATATGGAAGTAAATACATGGAGAAGGAGAACACAGAGAGTTTAGTTTGGGACACTGAAGCTCCAAGGAGAGAGCCAAGATGTTCACCTGATAGTTTGCAGCTTAAAAGACCAGAGCCCTGAACAGCTGAGAAAGCCCGGAGAGAAATGAGTCCTGGGAGAGAGATGAGACTTATCCCAGCCTACCGCTGAAACTAGAGGAAGCTGGGACCACGGAGCCTTAGGAGGAAGAGGAAGGCTGAACCCTCGCAGAGACCAGCAGCCATCTTGCTCCAACATGTGGTAACAGACTTTGGTGAGGGAAGTAACTTATGCTTTATGGCCTTGTGACTGTAAGCTTCTACCCCAAATAAATACCCTTTATAAAAGCCAACAGATTTCTGGTACTTTGCATCAGCACCCCTTTGGCTGACTAATACATCCTGTATATATCTTGTGAAGCACTTTAATTCCTAGGACAATTCTCATACACCAAAACCTGCAAACATTTCTATTACCACTGTCTCCTTGCTTCTTGTGCTTAGGCGACCATCAATTGATTTAAAAGTCAATGAATTATGAACCACATCAGGACAATAAAGATAGTACATTTTGTAAACAACAAAACCAAAATGAATCCTTCCTGGCATAGCCTTCTGGTGCAGAGTTAAAATAAGAAAGCTTAGATTATTCAGTGCTATTTGTTTCCTACAAATAAGCAAGGATGGGTTTATTTATATCAGTTAATAGAGGAGTTTAGATTAAAGGCTATATAAAGTTTGAGACATTCCTGGAGGGGAAATAAAGATCAGGCAGGAGTTATACATCCTGAGAGTTCATTATCACACAAACCATCAAGCTTAAATAGGTCACAGAAGCTTTCTCCTGTGTTTGGGAAGAGTGAACCAGAAATGGTATAGGCCGAAGGGGTACTGGACTCAGATTCTAAAGTGTTTCTGACGAAAGAGGTGCTAAACTTTGCCCTGAATTCTCCAGTTCTTCACTACTTGGAATGACTATGGTAAACCCTTAGTTCCTTCTGCTGTGTTCTGTAGTAGAAATAAGCAACACATAGTGATGAATTTCTCCTCAGTAAGAAAGATTCAGTTTCTAACTCTTCTTCCTCTGTTACCATGAGTTAGCCTCCAGTTTGGAGGGGAAAACAATGGAGTAGGGATCTGGAATTCAGCCCAACCATTACCTGTAGATGCAGATTTCCATCCATTCTTAGCTTTAGACCTGATCCAGCCTATATTCTCATACTTCCACCTTAACTTAGCCTCAGCCCAGAGTTGCCCTTAATTCATGGCCCTGAGTCCCAAACTCACTCCAAACACCTACAACTGCCTCAGCCTCAACCTCAGTTCTAATCCTCAGGCTCAATTTAAAACCATTTCCCTGTTCCTAGTTCCCAAGAGTCAGTGCCTATTAGCATATCCAATTATCAACCACATCCAGTTGCATTGACCCTCTAGCACTTACCCACAATCCTGCAGCCAGTCTTCAATCTTATGGACTGGGTTCCCTAGAAAAGCCAGACACCAGATTACTGTGAGAACTGAAGGAAACCAGATCTCCTCCCTGCAACTCACCCCATTCCACAATTCTTCCCTACCTCTAGTGTCTTCTTATATGAGCCATGCCATGAATCTTATTATTATTTTTGTCCTATAAAGCTCTTCATTAAGGTAGGAGAAGAATATACTCTTGTATAACAATAGTAGGCATTTCCTCTCTCTGCCTCCCTGTTCCCTTCCTCTCAGGAACCTGGAAAATGCCCAGGATATCAGGCCCACTGCTCCCTTTTCACCAAAGTTTGGGAGTAGGGTGGAACTTTCTCCTTAAAAAAAAATAAGAGAAATAGCTGCCCTTTGTGTAGATACAATTTTTTTTTACTCTTATGCTATGATCTTATTTGAACTTCAGCGACTCTCTTAGAGAGCTATAGAACAGATACTATTACTTCCATTGGACAAATACGTCTCAGAGAGGTGACTGGCACACAGTTTATTAGTCACAGCATTACAGCCAGAGTCCAGGCACCTAGATTGAATGTAGCCTGGTTATGTAGACAAAGCGTTTTTAGAGCGCTCCCAGCCTCTAGCTCTTACAGAGACACCTTCTTGGAATGATGCAGAAATGTGCCCCTTTCTTTTTCCTAATCATATGCTTGCCTCTTTTCTACATCATTCATATCATGTATTATTTTACCTCTCTTCCCTTAAATACATTTAAACAGTCCAAATGAGCCTCCCTGTGGGCATAGCTGGGTCTGCTATCATGTTGCCCTTTCACAAGATGAGATGGAAGTCCACCTGGTGTCTAACTGCCTCTTACCATCCTGGAAAACGTCATCTAGGCTGGATGGCTCTGGATCTGGGACATCCTGCAGGGCAGCTGCAGTCTCCTCTTCCAGGACCTGAGTCTGCCAATGACGACTTTGACGCAGCCAGGCCCGCCGTTTCTCCCAGGATGTGGGGCTCAGCACAGAGCTCTCCATGGCCCTACTTGAGGTTTCAGGACCTTCTGCCACAGTAATGCTGGCCTGAGAGTTGAAACACAGGGACATTTTCCTCATCCTCTATTGAGAAATCATCACTCTCAGGATTGCCCCCGAAATCTTATGTCAGCACAAAAGAGCTTGACCTGTCTGTACTTTCAGGAGGAAGTAGGAGATACCTAGTCCATCTTTTTCTTCCTAAAAATGAAGTGCTCTGAGAAATCTAAATACTAGGAAGTTTTTCAAATCACTGTCTGGAAACTTCAAACATCATATAATTTAAGGGTTATTGAGAAAGCATCTGACATAAGACTCTCTACTTCTCATGATAGCTGAAATGCTGTATTAGGAACATTTTTCTTCAACTCTTAAGGATTTTCCCTCCAGTAAAATGAAATATCTTTAAATCTGTAACTTATAAAATTCATTTTATTTTATCCTTCTAAGCAAATATGAAAAAAATTAGGATCTCGAAGTTTATGCAGTTTTCTATGGTCCCAAACCAAGATGTCACTCCAACCATAGCAGTAGTTTTGGGTATTGTTTGCTTTTGTTTTGATTTATTTTGTTTATTTCCTGTTTTATATATTAGAGGTACACAGATGATTTCTCTTAGGAGAAAATGTCCTGTGAAAGCAACAAGGAGACATTGCCTTAAGCAATTAGCAACTAGCACCTTCAGGATAATTACTTTATAATTTATCATCTTGGGTTTCTACATTACGATGAATTAAATTCTCCAGTTCATTAACGCAATTGCTGAGTTTATAGATTTATATTTCATATAATACTGCCTAACCAACACCTTTGCATTCTTCCAAAAGATGCATAATTATGACACTAGACACTTATTCAAGGAGGACTATTCATTCAATTGTCCAAATAGAGCTTAGAAGACTTGATGTTAATGCATATTCATGGTTCGTAACTCTGTCTGCCTGCCTCTTCCCTGCCTACCACACTCCCATCCCACCACCATGAATGAATAGAAGTGGGACCATTATTTTCTACTTTCTTCTGCCTCTATTCCCTTGAATTGACATAAATGACTTCATCTTAATAGCTACAATGCTAACAGTTGGAGTAAGGGAGAATAAAATGGAAAAAGAAGAAGAAGGAGGAGGAAAAGGAGGAGGAGAAGAAGAAGAAGGAGAAGGAGAAGGAGAAGGAGAAGAAGAAGAAGAAGAAGAGCCAGTTCTCAGACACTTCTGTTCTTCAATCCCTTAAAAACAAAATCATTAGTGAGGCATTCAACAATTTAGTCACTAAAATAGCTATTTTTGAAAAGAACATCCTGAACATGAAATGTATTTCTAGGGCAATAAAACTGTTTGATGCCTCTACTTGGTACAGACAAAACATCCAGAGAAAAGTAAAATACAATTACAGTCATCTGATCTAATTTCTTTTACTTCATGTCCAGACCAAGACATAATTTTCTCCCAGGAGAGACAGCAGTTGGTGCTATGAGGCTCAGCTTGTTAACCGTGGGCTCTGAGGCCTTTGTCCACACCCTGTGCTTTTCCTTCATTACTGTTAGGAGAAATTAAATGGTTGAATTAAGTTGTGTCATAGGGAAGCCACAGATGGGGCAGCTGTTCTTTGGTCAGAGCTGTTGTGAGGTGATAAAAAAAAGGATGAAGCTGCCACTAGAAAGAATTTAGGAAAAGAGTCTAAAAAGCCCTGATCAAAGTTTGTTGAACTAGTCCTGCACTTCCACAATATTCAATGGGTTGTTTCCAGTTAGCCCAAAGAAGAAAATGTCAAAAGTCTACTTGCCTGTTGTCTTCAATGCCCAGAGGAAATGAACCTCACACAAATCACAAGGAATCATCAGCTACAAGAAGAAAGTATTTAGTGGTTAGGAAAATTTAGTAGGAAGGGAAGAAGGAAGGAAGGAAGGAGGGAGCAAAGGAAGGAAGGACCTGACTTCTTCACTTTACTGTGCCACTCACTAAAGGTTTATCCTCTTCTCTGGTCTCAGTTTCTCAAAGAGGACATTACAGCCCTAAAATTTGATGCTTCTTATACTATAAACCTCTGGAGGTGGAATTTTACAGTTGAAACACCATAAGGTCTAGCACAGTGCCAGAGATGGCTGATGGAGGCCTCTACATGGCTTTCAACATCCTCTGTGATATCAATCTATTCTACATTCCTCTAACATCTTCTAAAATATACCACACTCACATAGGCTAATTTCCCCTCCACACTCTGAAAATGCTTAACTACTGTTTTCCTTCTTTCTATTTATTTTATTATATTAATTTTTTCTTGCATTTATCTGTCTGGTTTTATATATTTTTAAAATTTTTATTGTAACCTATATGCAACCTAACATTTCCCATTTTAATTACTTTCAAGTATACAATTCAGTGACTTAACTCCTTAAATTTTTTTTTTTTAATTATAGAAGTTGTGGGTTTACAAAGCAATCATGCATAAAATATAAGATTCCCATATACTACACCACCAGTAATGCCTTGCATTAGTGTAGAACATTTGTTAAAATTGATGAAAGCACATTTTTGTAATTTTACTGTTATTTTAAAAGTAGTTACCTGTTACAATTGATGAAAGATTACTAAATAGTACTAACTATGATCTATAGTTTACATAAGGTGTATTTTTCCAATATATCACCCTATTATTAATACATTGTTTGAGTGTTATTCATTTGCTATAATTCATGAAAGACCATTCTTATATTATTAACTATAGTCCATCATCTACAATAGGGTTCATTGTGTTATACAGTCCTATGTTTTATCTTTTAATTTTTATTCTAGTAGCATATACGATCTAAAGTTTCCCCTTTTAACCACATTCACCTATGCAATTCAGGGCTGTCAGTTAGTCATGATAATATGCTACTTTCACTTTCGTGACAATGTCTTTGATGCACGAACACTTTTAATTTTGAGGAGATCCCATTTATCTATTTTTTCCTTCCTTCCTTGTGTTTTGGGGGTGAAGACTAAGAAACCATTGCCTAACACAAGATCCTGAAGATTTTTCCCTACATTTACTACTGTAAATGTATATTTTTAAAGCATATTATTGTAGCTTTGCAATATGCTTTAAAGTGAGGAAGTCCGAGTCCTCTAACTCCGTTCTTCTTTTTTCATATGGCTTTGGCTGTTCAGGGGTCCCTTGCCCTTCTAAATAAATTCGATAATTGGCTTTGCCACATCTGCAAACTAAGCTGTTGGAATTTTGATTGGGATTGTGTAAATCATTTTGGGTAATAGAATTGACATGTTAATGATATTTAGTCTTCCAATCTATGAACACAGAATGTCCTTCCATTTATGTAGGTCTTCTTTGATTTCTTTTCACAATGTTTTGTAATTTTCTGTTTACAAGTCCTTTACTTTCTTGGTTAAATTTATTCCTATGTATTTTATTCTTTTAGTTGCT
Organism: Tolypeutes matacus; assembly: GCA_026826555.1. Classification (NCBI taxonomy): domain Eukaryota; kingdom Metazoa; phylum Chordata; class Mammalia; order Cingulata; family Chlamyphoridae; genus Tolypeutes; species Tolypeutes matacus. The sequence goes on along the minus strand of JAKSZT010000092.1, from coordinate 405,924 downwards.
ATTGTAAGTGGAGTTTTTTTTCTTTCTTCCTCAGATTTCTCATTACTAGTGTATAGAAACACTACTGATATTTGTGTGTTGATCTTGTACCCTGCCACTTTCCTGAATTTGTTTATGAGCTCTAGTAGCTTAGTTGTGGATTTTTCAGGACTTTCTATATAAAGGATCATATCATCCACAAATAGTGAAAGTTTTGCTTGTTTTCTAATTTGGATGGGTTTTATTTCTTTTTCTTGCCTAACTGCTCAGGCTAGAACTTCCAGTACTATGTTGAATAACAGTGGTGCCAGTGGGCATCTTAGTATTGTTCCAGATCTTACAGCAGGGGTTCTTAACTTTTTTTGTTCCATAGACTCCTTTGCCAGTCAGATGGAAACCATGGACCCCTTACTAAGTCCACACTATATTGTGTATTATTTAATAAAAACTTCACACCCACACTAACATGTGCCCTCAAGAATAATGGTTTTGGAATTTTCAATTCAAGCTCATGAACCCCTGAAATGTTTCCACGAACTCCTTGGGTTCCATGGACCCCTGGTTAAGAACACCTGTCTTAGAGGAAAGCTTTCAGTTATTCACCATTGAATATGACATTTAGCTGTGGGATTTTCATATGTACCCTTAAACATGTTGAGGAAGTTTCTCTCTGTTCTTATTTTTCTAAATATATTTATCATGAAAAGATGATGAATTTTGTCAAATGTCTTTTCTGCATTAATGGAGATGATCATATGGATAGTTGTCTTCATTTTGTCAATGTATTGTATAATATTAATTGATTTTCTTATGTTGAACTACCCTTGCATACCTGGGATAAAACTCACTTAATCATGGTGTATAATTCTTTTAATGTGCTCTGGACTTGATTTGCAAGTATTTTGTTGAGGATTTTTGCATCTATATTCATAAAAGTGTTGGTCTGTAATTTTCTTTTATTCTATCTTTATCTGGTTTTGGCATTAGGGTGATAAGGGCCTCATAGAATGAGTTAGGTAGTTGTGATGATTAGGCTAATGTGTCAACTTGGCCAGGTAATTGTGTCCAGGTGTTTGGTCCAGCAAGCCCTGGGCTAATTGTAATACAAGAGCATTTATGGAATTCCATCACCAGTGAGTTTACTGCATGGATGGCTGATTACATCTGCACCAATCAGGGAGATTGCATCATCAATGGGTGACGCTTTTATCCAATCAGTTGAATGCCTTAAAAGGAGAAGTGATTTCAACATTCAGAGAGAATTTCCCAGCTCGTCATTGGACAGCCATCTTCTCCCAAAAACTCATCAAGGACCTTTCATCGGACTTTCATCGGAGCCCCTGATTTGAGCCTGCCTGTGTAACCTGGACTTGTGCATCCCCACGGTGGCATGAAAATCTCATATTATTGACAGATATCTCCTGTTGATTCTGTTTCCTGAGAGGACCCTGACTAATACAGTGTTGTTCCCTCTTCAATTTTTTTGGAAGAATATGTACAGGATTGGTATTAATTCTTCTTGGAATGATTGGTAGAACTCACCTATGAAGCCATCTGGTCCTGGGCTTTTATTTGTTGGGAGGTTTTTGATGACAGATTCAATCTCTTTACTTGTAATTGGTCTGTTGAGGTCTTCTATTTCTTCTAGAGTCAGTGTAGGTGGTTTGCGTGTTTCTAGGAATTTGTCCATTGCATCTAGGTTGTCTAATTTGTTTGCACACAGTTGTTCATAGTATCCTTCTATGATCCTTTTTATTTCTGTAGCATCAGCAGTAATATTCCCTTGCTCATTTCTGATTTTATTTGTTTGCGTCTTCTCTTTTGTTCTGTGTCAGTCTAGCTAAGGATTTGCCAATTTTACTGATTTTTTAACATAACCACCTTTTGGTTTTAATTTTATCTTATGCTCAGTTTCACCTCTTTCTGCTCTAATCTTTGTTATTTTTTCCTTCTGCTTGCTTTGGGATTTGTTTACTATTCCTTTTTTATTTCCTCCAGATGTGTAGTTAGGTCTTTGATTTTAGCTCTTTTTTAATGTAAGTGTTTAGGACTATAAATTTCTCTCTCAGCACTGACTTTGCTGCATCCCATAAATTTTGAAATGTTGTGTTCTCATTTTCATTCATCTCAAGAAATTTATTGATTTCCCTTGCAATTTTTTCTTTGACCCACTGATTGTTTAAGAGTGTGTTATTTAACTCCCATATATTTGTGGATTTTCCCATTCTCCACCTGCTATTGATTACTGGGTTCATTCTATTATGGTCAGAGAAGATGCTTTGTATAATTTCAATCTTCTTAAATTTATTGAGACCTGTCTTGTGACCCAACATGTGGTCTATCTTGGAATATGACCCATTGCACTTGAAAAGAATCTATATCCTGCTGTTTTGGGGTGCAATTTTCTATGTATGCCTGTTTAGTCTAATTCATTTATCATATTATTAAAATTCTCTGTTTCTTTATTTTGTCTCTGTGAGTCTTTTTTACCTCTAGTTTCTTCCCTGCTAGGGTATCCTATCACAGGGAGCCAGATGGGGTCAATCCAGAAAGGTGGGTCACTCCAGAAAAGTCTGTTTTGTATTAAGGTGGTCCAGCCAACAGAAACTGGATTGAGTGAGGTTACCACTTGCTAGCCACAATCCCACTGTGGTCTCTCTCTCTCTCTCTCTCTCTCTCTCTCTCTTCCCTCCGCCCCCCTTCCTCCCTTGAGGGCCCTTTTGTATGCAGCATTCCTCAATTCCTCAGAGACTTATGTTCTGCCCTGGGTCTCCATGGATTTGGGTCCCCATGCCTGGATATGTGTGGGGCTCTGCTGCCTGCTGTGAGTGGCTCTATAGTCTGTGTCCACAGTGGGAGGTGGGAGGGATCTGGTCTGCTGGTCTGAGCAACTCCCAAGCTGTGTGGGACTGAGTGAGGAGGTGTGAAGTGGACCAGCAGTCCAGGATGGAAGTTTCCTACCTGGCAGTTTTCTTTTTCTTTGATTCAGTGCTTGTGGAGTCCTTCTCCAGGCTCTACCACCCTCCAGAGTTCTAAGCAAGTTAGATTTGTCCTTTCATTTGCTGAATCTCTGGGGACATTTTTTCAGGGAATGTCTTACATTGTCATGTTGATGATATCATCTCTCACTCATTTTTGAGCCTTAACTCCCTTTTAACCCGTTTTCTCTCATATTCTTTTTCCATCCCTCTTACTCTCCCTTAGTCTTTCCAACACTCAGTATGCAAAGCTCAGCTCTTAACCAACTTCCTCCATGAAGCCAGGCCAGGCTTCAACAGCCCACCTTAATCACTTGTGATGAGTTCCTTCCCGGCTTGATTTTTTTTCCCTTAGTCTTATCACTACCCTACTTTATACTTTACTTATTTATCTCTTTTATTATTTATTCTTCTGATTAGAAATCTCCATGAGGACAGAGATTTTTATCTGGATTATTCACTGCTGTGTTTCTAATGCAGAAAATAGCACCTAACACGTTGTAGTTGCTTAACAAATACTTATTCTTGAAATGAATGAATAAATATCTTGTAGATGACTATTCCCAGAGGAGCCCATTGCCTTACAGAATGATCATAGACACATAGGTTTCTACATTACAAGGGGTTAACAGCTTCAGAAATGTAATAATAAATTTAGAATTATGTGCTTACTAAGTATGTACAAATGTTTGAGGCTGATGTTGGAGAGAAGAGATTAATTTGAGAGTTATTCTGTTACTTATTTCTACTCTAGGAAGTCCTATAATTGAGAATAAAAGTTGAACTTTCTTGGATATTCCCATTTGCTTCCTGCCTCCATGTCCCAGGCACAGAAATTTTGCTAAATTTAAATACCTAAAGTAAAATACCTATGAAAACTGAATCCTCAACACTTAAGAGTTCCAAAAAAGAAAAAAGATTTTCAAATAAATAGCTATTTATAGGTATGGCAACAAAGAGACCAGACAGATTAAGGGCTCTACTCCCTGCTGAGAATTTCAACACTTCCTGGGTAATTCAGGTGAGAATGGAATAATTTCTTCACTTGAAAAATCAACATGGACATAGGTTTGAGATAAAAGTTGCAAGGTAGATCTTAGCTAATACTCACTACTGTAATACATTCGACTTGGGATGGGGGAATTGGGTAAATTAACTTTTCCCAATCTCTAGTACTTATTCTTGGGTTGTTAGATGGGAATACTCCAGATATAGCAATATTAGGACCCAGGGAGAAATAGAAGTGTCTGGTTGGTGGTAACAGGAAGAAGCTATGCTGCCGGGAGATAAGAAATTGGGTATTCTTTGTGGAACTCTGGAGGAAGTGGCAACTGATTATCAAACAAGCACATCAGCAGTGAGAGTGTCAGAGAGAACTCAAGTACGGTTGCATGCAGCTGTCAAGAAAGCACTTTTGAAAGTCTTGGAACCCCTGGCAATAGAGAAAATGGCATGGATATATTTTCTTCAAGTAATTCATGCAAAACATACACAAATATACGTAATGGAGTTGTTTGGTTCAGTGAAAAGAGCACTGACTAGAAATTAGGAGACTTGGACATTCTCTCCAACTTTTCCTCTAGTTAATTGACTTCTGGAAAGTCAATCAGTTTTTCTATTTCGGTATCAGTTTTATACTTTAGAAAATAATAATAATAATAAATTAGTGGCACTCATCATTTTATAAATTTACCTTCAATACCAGTGTTTATGAATTTATTCCAGTTGAGTTTGAAATATTTATAGGAATAATGTTTGTAAAAGAAAATGCATTTATATAGTTTTCGTCATAAGTATTAGTAAATGGTTCAGTGGCCTCTGGAGTTGCTTTTCTTAAAGCAAATTCCACTTCAAATTACACTAACTTTTGGGATTCTTGATCTTCCAGCTTTCACGGATCCAGATAAGTGGTGAGCCTGAACAAGAGAGGCTATGAAGGATCACATATGAGAGCAATTTGGTCAGGCCTAGCACATAGACTCCCAGCACTTCTTGAACTTTCTTGCTTCTTTGCTTCAGCTTATACAATTCCAACTACCGTTCCTTCCTCTCTACCCACACAAATCCTATCTACTCTTTGAAGGCATACTCAAGTCATCTGTCTCTCTTACCCACGTCCAGCAACTAGAACATGGGTGTCTCACATGTTCAACAAGATATACACCACTTCTTGTCACCTGTCCCCTCAACCACATTTCAGGACATAACACAGTAATTTGAAACTGAAGGGGCTCAGTAAACGATATACCTGCCAAGAAGCAAGAAAATTGTACTGAAAATTACCCTCAACTAGTATATATCATAAGACAGTTGTTCCTGACTTTCCTTATGGTCTTGGATCTTAATGCACGTATTTTGTGTACCTCATAGTGAAGAGGGAAAAGGCTTAGGACCTGTCTTGACAATCCTTTATCGATATAACATAAGGGTTGCCCAAGTTTGACTGTATTTATAAGGACTAAACTATTATATTCTCTTGTCTTTAAAAATGTTTTCCAGAATTTTTCATTCCAAGTTTTCATTCCTTAGTCAAATGTTTCTTCTGGAATCTGACTACCATATTTCTCATTGCTGGTTTATATTATAATATTGTATTTAATTTATATTCTAGGAGGGCAGATTCTGAAGCCACTGATATCTTCTCTCCTCACTTTCCCACTAACGCAGTAAAGCCCACACCAGTTCTATTTCTTCTTGCCTGAATCACCCCAATGACTTATTTTCTCCTGTACTATCATTTCCAGTCCTTTATCTTTCCCTTTTTCCTACATTTCTCTAGAATAATCTACATTTCTCTACGTAATCTACATAGCCAAGATACCTAGAATCTGACTAGAACCAAGTAGAGAAAAATTATCCTCTGAGGATGTTATAGTAAAACGTCACAGGATTGAGGATTAAGGTTAACTCAGATAAATCACCTTTAGTGGTTCAAGAGTAGGAATTTGTTTAAGAACTATGAAATGAGTATCTTCCAACAAAAATCATCACCAGCATAACTGTAGCAGTATCAGAAAATATTTAGAAGTGTGTCATTATTACTCTACTGAGAACACAACATACTTCCAGCCCCTGTTTAATTAGCAATGCAATCAGAGATGCACTACACATTGATGTGGGCAGGTCAAAGCAACAGAGAACTGGAAAATAAAGTCAAAGCAGTAAGTAATCATAATACCTGACACGAAAGTTATCTATATAAACTTTCCATAAACTACCTCACTTAATCTTGATAACTACCTTTGAGCTAATCAACATTATCTGAAGCTGAGAGAGACTTTTGCCTTGTCAAGGTCATATATTTAGGATCTTGTAGTGCTGAGATTTAAACTCAGGTTGGTCTGAATCCATGTTGCATAGTCTTTCCACTAATAGAATAAGAAAATAATCTAATATCACCATCCACATGTCAGTGGTAAATGTAATTTGGAATAAAAGAAAGGAGAAATTCTTTTAGTAAACTCTCCTTTTTATATGCTATGTAAACTTCCATCTTACAGTCTGTTATAGAAGAAGTAGCCCAAAGTAATTTATTCTTGTCTTTGTGACAACCTTAGTGAAGGAGGTGTTTACTTTGTCTTATTAGCACAGTTTTCCTTCTCCACTCCAACTGATTAAGTGGTTTTGTCTTTCTTAGGCTTACAGAGTGGTTATAGTGGAAGGGTCCAATTAAGTTCCACTTGAGAGGAGAAAGGCTGCTTTTAGGTTGTTGTGACATTCAGATTGTTTAATAACGATTATGGTGCAAAACAGACCCATAAAAGCTGACATTAGTCACAGCTCTGTGTTGGGTTCTGCAAGCCCATGACTGGTATGGCATTGAGCTTTTGGAGCCAATCTGAGGAATCTCATGGGAAGAGCTGGGGCAGCTGGGCTGGTAATGGGCATTCAGAGGGTTTAGAGCAGTGACTATTTATCACAAATTGGCATGGATGTATTTTAATATATTGATAACCATTATGGGCCTACTGATATGTACCTGTCAAATATCTTCACAGCTTACACGTGCTTCACCATTGGGTATTTTCAAGGGACTCAGAAAGGATGGTTAATGATTTTTTTTTTTTTTTTTTTAAGTCAAGAGCTTTCCTTAGAAACCCATGAGAAATAGAATGGTAGAAAGAGCTTGGGCCTTAGAATCCCAGGCTTGTCTACTTACTGACAAGATGCCTTGGTAAAACTACTTATTTCCTCTATACCTAAGTTTCCTTTTATATAGAACAAATAATGCACCAAACCTTTTGAGTGATTGGGGTTTAGACTCAGGTAATGTATATTAAGTCCCTGATATATAGGGGATACTTAATAAATGATAGCTATTAATATTAATTACCTGCCTTCAGTTCAAGCCATTTTCTAAAAATGGAATATTTTCAGGAATAAGGAGGGAAGCAGGGATGAAGAGTGAGCAGTAGTGTACAGTAGTGTATTTAAAATCCAGATGGTGAAAGAGGGATGTTGCTGTTACACAACGATGGACAATAAGCAGCAAATTGTTCCTTCATTCTTACCTAATGACCAAAGGGATCAGAGGGATCATCAGTTCTGATCACCTGTTTTGCAGTTGAGGAAACTGAAGGAGAAAGAGCAACTGAGAGAGTGAGGGGGGGAGAGAGAGAGAGAGAGAGAGAGAGAGAGAGAGAGAGAGGCTTGTCTGAGGTTACAAAGAATATTAGTGGTTATAAATGGGACTCAAACTCTCAAGTTCTGAATCCCAAACTAGCGTTTTCTTCCTTTTTACCACCCAGCCGTCCTCCTACCCCTCTTGGTTGCCAAAGCCCAGCCCTAGGTTTGTCTTCAGCACCTGGGCCTCCTCCTAGGGACATGTACTCAGAAAGATCTCTCTTCTCCTCTCTCTGCATTGCGCCTACACCCGTATTAGAGATGAGAGTGAGAACAAGCGTGGGAGGATAGTAAAAGGAAACAGAGTTTCCATGATGGGGCCCATAAAATCTTCCATATCCACAGCAAAGACACACATCTCGGCTATTGCAAAGGGCTTTGGGGAATCCCAGGACAGCCAACATTGCTGTTTGTCAACAGGACAAACTCCACCTCGACTCAAGTCATCTATCCCCCATTCCATACACCCTCAATGCTCAAGAGGCTCTTACATTCTTTCATAGGTAAGGAATATTTTCCTAACTTCTAACCCTCTTACATGTCACTGGAGTTTGGAAAAGCATCAGAATAAAAATTAACCTGAGTACACCATGTAAGCAGGGATAGAAAGATGTCTCTGGGACTTCTAGAGTTTAATGGCTCACTCTATTTCAGGAAAGAAGGGGGATGTTAGTTATTAAAGAATATCAGGGGATATGGTGATTAACCAGTATAACTCCTTTTCTCCTCCATGTTTACCACCTCCCTTCCACAAATAAGTTTGAACAAATATTGAAAGAAGATCTTTGGAGGCGTCTTTTTCTTTTCTTCCCTTTTCTCCTTAGTTCTATCTCTACCATGTGCGTAAGATTATGGGAGTCTCATAAATGACTGCAGGAAATGTTAGTTGTCCATTTGGAAAAAAGTAATCCTGTGCTTTCAATAATGACAAACATGAATTTTTTTCACCTGAATGGGCTTGTTCATCAAGAACATGATACCGAAGTTCATCTAGGCTGTTTTACAGGAGGTTTGGTCTAGAGGTGGGAGCAGGGGAGGAAGGAATGAGCAGATTTCTTGGTCAGTGAGTTAGTTCTATGAATTCATGTCTTTAATTCTTCGGTCCTATTTCCTTGGCAACAAAGCTTTCCCCCTCATGTACTCGTTTTTATTCTTTCTCCTTTTACTTTCTCTGTATCTACACTCCCTCTTCTTAACCTCCTCATCTCTCAGCTCATTTGGTTGAACACTAATCACAACCAAAAATCTGGGTTTACATCATTCTGCAAGAGGCCTAGGTCAGGGCAGGGCTCAGGGTTACTGGAAAACCCACCTTGGTCTGGTTGTACCTTGGGTGGGAAACAGGACAGTTATCAGTTGGCAAGTGGAAATAAATATCTGATCTTTTCCCCTTACGGTGGCCCAGAGTGGACCTTGTGACTCATGTCCTGGGCCAAGACCCAAACTTCCTCTCCAATCTTTATTAAAATTATAACCATAAGCCTTGAAATGAAAAGGACAAGGTTGGGTCTCCATGGCTATGATATCTTAACTTTCTGAGGACCATATGAGATATGAGAAAGTGTTATTCGTATGGTTGTAAAGAGTTTCTAAACTCCTTTGGGTGCCTGTGAATAAGAAATCATTCATTAGATCTCCTTCCATTCCTCTTGTTATAGCTTCAGCTTGTTATCTCTGGCAATATTTAAGTAGAGCTAGATAATAAATCTGGCTTTCCCTTCTTCCTAATAATGCTTCATATTACAGAAGAATCACACCAAATCTTTAGCTCTAACTACTCAAACCTAGCAACTGTTGTGTCTGAAGCTAGGATACACAAGTTGAAAGCCTCTGACCTCCAACCTCCAGCCTCATATCCCAGGTATTCTGTAGACATGTATGGTCTAGAAAATCCTCTTGCCACTCTACTCAGGGATCATTTGTGGTACACAGAGTAACAAGGGCTTCCCTGGGTATCTCTTGCAAACCCTCAGGGTCTTATCAAACCACTTCAGGGGAACTCTCTTATCTTGTCTTTGCTCTGTTCTGGGGACCCACCTCTTCTTCTCCACCCACTGGTGAGCTCAATAGCAGAGCAAGGGCATGGGAAAACCCCAGTGTAGAGGATATTTCCACCCCCCCAAAACTCATGTAGGCGGGGACATGCTCAGCCTGGCTACCATGAAGACAAGTGGTTTTGGAGGTACACAGAGCTCCTTCCAGTATTATAGAGGTCACTGAGAAGACATCATGTCCATCTCTGAGATGGACAACCCCAAACCAGTACTGACAGATAGTTATCTATCATAGATCCTCCAGTTAACATAGTCTGACATTGTCCAACTGTGCAAATTCTCTCTCATGTCTAACCCCAATATGTTTTGTTGCAATGTGTCTCAACCACTTTTGTCTATACCTTCTGGAGAAAGAGGTCATATTCACAGAAAGCAAAACTGAGTTAGGTTTGGTATTACTAATAATCAGAGTTATGTACACTAGAATAGGATCTATAATGAATCTGGGAAACCTTTTTCCTTGAGCATTTCAAAGTTAGAATCAGACTGAAATTACAGCAAAAGTGAATACAGTAAAGCCCAGAGAGGAACTTCTCAGGTGAGAAAAAATCCTAAATATTAATTTAGACCATCAAGGGAACCCATGTCTTGTGACCCTGGAAAAATTAGCTCCCTAATAATAGGGAGGAAAGAAATTAAAAGGATTTCCTTGTCCCAAGAGGCATGAGTTTGAATGCTTTTAAGGTTGAAGTCAGGGACGTGGAGGATTTTCTCTTGACTTTTCTTCACAGCTTAATTCTTTCTCTGACCCCTTTCTGCCTATATCCTGGCATCATCCTTGTTGGTTCAGCCTTAAAACAGAGGCAGAAGCTGTACTCACCTGTCTGCTGGTCTGGAAGTGAGTTTGAGGTGTGGTGGTTTTCAAAGCTGGGCTGAGCCTCTTCCCAGGTATGGGGGAAAAGTTGAGGGCAGTGAGAAGGTATCATCTTGTGTATTGTGCCTTTCTCTCTGTCCTCATCCAGCTGCTATTGCCAGCTCGAAAAGGGGAAGCGGAAATGAGAAAACACACACACACATACACATACACACATGTACACAGTCCCCGCCTCCTGCCCCAGCCACATCCTTTGCTCTAGTGCAGGAGCCTGACTGGACGAACAGACTATCTGAAGTCACTGAACTCATGAACAAGGGAGTCCTTCCTGTCAGAGAGCTGCCTTGGTCTTCCCAAAACAACAGGCGATCTCTTCCTATTAAGGGGAAATAAAGCCCATTTAATGATGTCTGCATAGAAGAGTCTTCCTAACATATAACTAGAATCCCCACTGCAGCAAATAAAGCATTTTGTCCTCAGGAGAGGTGTCTTAAAATGGGAACGTTCTCCCCAGAAAATTATCTCACATTTACCTCAGAGAAGATGCTTACAGACTTATCACACACTTGTGAGGGCTCTGGGCCAAAAAGGATCTGTTTTTATAACTCTTTCACACTCTGGTAAGTTACCCAGTAGCTTGTTTTCAAATATTTCATACCATCTGAAGTAACTTCTTAACACTTTGTTTTCATGTTTGAACCACTTCAAAGGCTTTTTTTTCCCCTAAAAGATTGTTTGCTCAAGGAATTTTTAAAGCCAGACTGTTAACTATCTGTTACACCCTGGAGATAGCTTCAATTTATTGGCTTTCAGCTCCAAGAGGATTTACTAAGCCCTAAAATGTTTTTCTCATCTCAACCCCTTTACCATCATTGACCATCCCTCTCCCCTACTTCTCCAAATACATCCTAATAATTTTTACTCTCTTGATCTGTTTGATGTTGCGCCATCCCAGGTATACTATCTTTCTTTCCTGATCCTATTCTGTTTCTTTCCTGTATCATTCATTTATAAATATTTATCACATTATTAATTGTATAAGACCCTCCTCTAGGTCCTAAATGTGACTGATAGTCACATGTTTATTCTCTTCTTTCTAATTTCATAGCTGTAACTACAGTTGGATTTCTTTTTGCCATGTTTCCAAATTCCATTTCCAGTTGCTAATAGGATAGCTCCATAGGATAGCTCCATAATATGGTAGAAAGAAGCCTAAATAAAATTCCTGACTCAGCAAAATATTTGTTTTCTAAATATTATTTTCTTCAAGTATGCAGAAATAGTAATTCTGTTTCCCCTTTACTCTCCCCCATCTCTTTCTCTCTCTCACACAGAATACATTTATTTACATGTAGGAATGAAAGTCTAATGCATTTCCAGTACACACTAGGTGCTAAATAAATGCCTTTTTGTGAACTTTCTCAAAGTCAACATTTATGATAAATGGGGTAATAAGTGAGCTCTCCAGTGCCTTTGTGACTCAGCAATTTAGTGCTTCATGACACTAGCAGTTTGTAGTTTCAGGATGCTCTATCTCATCCTATGGCATTTACTAAAAGCAGCGAACTCAGAGTAAAAGAGCCATCTGACATTAATACTAACTATAAGAAAAGTCACTTAATTTCTTTAGATAGCAGTTTTCTCTTCTGACTAATAGAGGAATATTTTCTAAAGAGATTTAATTCTAGATGTCTCTAATATCTATACAATCTATTTTTCTCTATCCTCCCATAGCTATGTGTGTGGTTTATTATGGGAAATGAAAATATTATGTGGAAAATCTTTGGTAAGAAATCATTGTAAAGGTAGTAGAAAAGGTATTTTTAAAAAAACTCTTATTCATTGCAAAGTCAGATAAAAATTGCTTTTGAATAATATTATCCTACAGATACTTAATCTAGTAACACTGAAAGATGAAGACAGTTTATAAAACTGATGCGTCCATAAAACAGATGGACTGGAGCTGTGTGCAAGTTCTGAAACTGAGGAACCGAGAACTCAACTGGCAGGTTGCCCAGAGCTGGGGCAGCACCAGGACAGCTGCTCAAGGAGGCTGGCCGATGATAGAGAACTTACTGCTCACAGCCCTGCTCTGGACTGAGCAGCTGGTACCCTCTGCCCAGGTACAGGCACAAGTTATCTGCTTCCATTTTAGCTCTTGGCCTTTCCCTTTCTTAGATCCTGAGGTTTGCAAAAGTCTGTTTTTCACTGATTGCTTCCCCAGATTGCTGATGGGAGAGTTGTAGTGAGTAAATCTCCTTTCTGTACCAAAGGCTCAAAAGTTAGGAGGAGTGGATAGGATTATAGTGGAGAAAGAAGTTGTTAAACTAATCTTACTTCCTGAATCATTACACTTAACTGCAGGAAAGTTCTTCCTCTTATCTTGCTGTATATTTGTAAGCCCCATGAAATAGAAGCAATCTGTCACAGCCTGAGATTATATCAAACTGTATTTCATTTGGTACTTTCTAGGTGCCAGAAAATAAGCTAGATCCTGGAGATATAAAGAGGAATGTGACATGATAATTTTTACTCTCTAGTGTGATCAAATGATTTGGAAAATACTGGGTTAAAGAAAGGTAAACCTGTTTCTTTAAGGCACAACCTCTTGGAGATTTTAATAAACTGATATGAACTGAGACTCTCTTAAAAGAAGGGATTCTTGCAATTGCAAACCTTATTAGACTATGTCTTTTTGTTTGTTTGAGGAGCAGCTCAAGGAAATTTCTTTGCGGAAAGCTGTCCTCTACTATAACCCCTTAAGTTCTGTCTTCTCTAGATTAAGTAATGACATTCATGTCTTTCGTCACACGTGGTTGTAAATGCAGGATTGTTTGACTGCCTGGTGAGCCTATGTTCAGACCCTTTTTTGATCAAGCCTGTGAACTTAAAAGCACAGAGCCCCAGTGGGATCTCAAGTGTGATTCACATAATGAGTGCTCAGCAAGGCACAGCCTGGGGCCCACAAGCGTGAGTGTAAGTACAGTGGAGGAGGAGGTCTCTGGGATTTTGGAAGATGGAAGTCAAAGCACTTCTGGGCTGAAGAGGGAGCTAAGATAACCCTATGGGCTTAGGGAACAAGAAATGTGGAGTCGTTTACAACTTGTTCTCCCTACCTAGAAGAAATGGGGCTCTAGCAGGTTCCTTGTTATACCAGATACTTGGTACAAAGTAAACACTCTTAGTAGTGGTATAATCAGTGGTGGGAAAAGAAAGAGGAGAGAAAGGAAAATCAATCAAAATTTGGGGTGAAAGAACATTGAAGGGGTGTCAAAACTTGGGAAAACTATGGAGCAAATGCCAGGGTGCTAATGGTCCCATGGCCTTGGGGGACATTTAAAACTGGGGTCTTCAGGCCCAACACCCTAAGATCTTAAAGAAGATAGGCATTGGAAGACAGAACAGCAGGTAGAATTTGGAGGCACTGCAGATTTGTTGTAATGGATAAAAGGGTATGGTGAAAAGGGGGTAGAAGGCAGAAAGTCAGAAAGTCATGACTCTATTCTAAGCCTAGGCCCTTCTCTCAACTCTACAAATGAGAGGGCCTGAAGCCACTATACCGGAGTTAGGCAGCATTCACAAAGCCACAGTGGACCAAAGACCCTGGTGGGCAGAGTGGACAGGGGTCAGGGGGGCGGGGGCTCAGAACCCAGTGAAGAACTAGAGAATAACAGACCAGGATTTTTGGACAGACGTTGAAATGTTTCATCAGTGTAATGTCAGTTAATCAGAGGAAGTGGGGTGACTGTCAGCTGCTGACCAGCGGTAGGGGGTTGGGGAATGGGTGTGGGTGGAGGGTCTATGAATCAACTCCACTACTGGGTTCTTGGCTCCAGGGGAGCTCTCCTTGTTAGGCTTAGAGAAAGAGAAGAAGGAAGTGGTGGAGGAGGAGAAGAAAGAAGAGAGACGGAACCAGAGAGAAACACAGAGAAATAATCTGAAAGGAAGTGATTCACATTCAAGAGAAAATGAAACTGAAGTGAAATCACTCCAAACTGCAAATTTGCTCTGGTCCACTCCATCTCATCTTCCTCAGGCACCTGTCCCTGCCACAGCCCGCCCCCTCCTTCACCCAGCGAGCATTTCTTTCCTCTGGAATCCCCTCGCCGCTTGTCCCTACTTTGAGCTAGCAGCTCGCCCTGCCTTCTTTAGAAGGTAGGAGCAAATGAGACGGTGGGTATGAATGAGATTTAAACTAGGGAAAGTATTCAACAAGTACATACTGTTATGTATTGTTATACTCATTTTAAACTTGTTTCTTCTGACCTAGGTATGACAAAGTGGTGAGGAATCAAAAAGCTTGGCCTCTAGTCCTTGTTCCTCTTCTCCTCTGGATTTTAGATTCTTTAACTTTAGAATGATGAAATGGAAATAAATGGTCTTTAAGGTTCTTTCCAGTGTGTTTTGTGTTTCTAACAATACTAGCTACCAGTTATTCAGTGAGTACTCTGTGTAAAAACAATTAATACATCTTAATATAGTCCTCAAACAACAGAGAAAGTAGATATTGTGACCTACAGGTGAACTAAATGAGACTTAAAATCTGTCTCCTGAATTTTCCCACTCTGCAGGCCCCTGGGCTCTTTACAAACTGATACACCCCTGAAGACCACCAGGTGGCAGCACACACTCATGCTCTGAACGCTGCTCGTGTTTCCCAGGGGGAACTTAAACTAGCCCACCGCCCACAAGGTCGATCTAACTCGAACTGATGAATTAACCCAGTTAAAGGGAGTCATAGGAGGTTGGATAGACTTAAGGGTAAAATGGGTAAATTAACCTTAGACTGAGTAATTTATAAATAAGGATGTCCAGGGTCCAACAGGATTTCAAAATGTCGAGGGGTAAAAAGGAGGTCCTGGAAGAAACCTAAGTGAGCACAGAGACCAAAGTGAAAAGTAGGTGTGTCAGGGGAAAATCAGTATCTCAATGTGGCTACAGTGAGAGTTGAATAGTGGGAAAGAATGAGCGGAAGCTTAAATTGGTAAGATAGGTTGAGGTTAGGCCTAAGAAATCCTTGAATAATATGTTTGTTTTATTTTTAAAATTTTTTCTCTTGAAATAATTTCAAATGAACAGAAAAATTACAAAGAAGAATAAAGGGAACTGTATACCTTTCACTCTGATTTACAAATGTTAATATTTTGCCTTATTTACTTTATCATTCTGTATCCTTTTTCCTCTGAACCTTTTGAGAATAAGTTGCAGATACGCCCCTTTGCTCGGCACTTAAAAACAGGGACATTGATTTTTAAAACTATAGTACAAATATCAAAATCATGAAATTTAGCATTGATACAATATTATTATCTAATCTACAGAATTCATTCAAATTTCAATACTTTCCCAATAATGTGCAGGGTCATGCATTGCATTATATATTTATTTCTCTTTTGACTACTTTCATCTAGAATGGTTCTTCAGATCCACTCTATCTTTCATGACACTGACATTTTTTGAAAAGTAAGGAAGGGCTTCTATTCTGTAAAGTATCCCTCCATTTGTTCTGCAATCCCATCGTGATTAAATTTGAGTTAGGCAACTTTGTCCTTCTCAGGGCATCATATCAGGAAGCAAATGGTAGCAGTCATTCCAGCACTGACCACGTGGCTAAGATGGTATTCTTGTAAATACAGTGTAACTGTAAAGTTACACTTTTCCTATTTAATTAATACATTATTTCAATATTGTGAAACTATATAAATACATTATTTCTTATCAAGCTTTCAACTTCTACTCACTAATTTTAGTATTTTATTTTGTTAACAGTAGAGAATTATAAAAACTATGTTGAGCAAGGGAGGGTATATTCAGAGTCATGTTTAGAAATAGCACCCTGGAAGCTATGTGTGTGCACGTCTGTGCGTCTGTGTGCATGGGTGTTTGTGTGCCTGTATGTGTGTGTATGTGTGTGATTTTAGTATCTCTAAGTCCTATTCATTGTACTCCTACCTGGGATTCTGGTTCTGGAACCCTAACCTGTTTCTAAGAAATCTAACTTTGAATCTAACACGTAACAATATTGGTAGATTTGCGGGGGGCGGGGGGGGCGGGTGCTTCCAGACAAAAGAAGGCCGAGGCAGCAGGTCTTAGAGCACACATCTTAGCAGTGGAGTAGGGGTTGTATTTGTGTGCAAGGCACAACCAGCACAACAGTAAGCCCAGAGGACTAAAGCTCTGGATTGGATTTGGGGGAACATTTTAATTTGGAAAAGAACAAACATGCCTTAAGGTCTTCCTACCCACCTCCTTCTCCCCTAAGTTTTTCACCATACACTCTCGTTTAAGGCAAGCACTATTATTCTCATTATACAGATGAAGAAATTGAGGTCCAGCAGTCTCAGTAGGAGGCCAGGCTTTAAGTCCTGATGGATCTATTTGATTCTGAAGCTTGTGCCATTTCCACTGCTTTCATAACTCTTTCACTGCAATGACAATACTAACAGCAACCCTTGTCATTGTCTCAGTAACTGACATAACTAGCTCTTTTAAATACATTTGCTTGAATTCTCACAACAGTCTTTTGGAAAATATAGAGAAGAAATTGTGTCCATCATTTTATAGATGAAGCTATTACTCACACAGCTAGTGGTAAGATCAAGCCTTTTAACGTTCAGTCAAGAGTGAATTTTAAGATAACACATGCCCTGTACCTGCGCTGGTGCTCTTTTGAGGGGATGAAAGAAGATTTTGGCGGTTGAGGGAGAAGATGGAGAGACTGAAAGCTGTAGGGATGGAGAACAGCATAGTGGGAGAGGGGCTGTAAAGTCAAGATGCCTTTTCCGACTTCCTGGATGTAGACTGTGGGGTTACTCAGTGGTGCCCATAGGCTTTGGGATGCAGGGCACATATGCACCCTTTATGGCTTTTCTTGCCTGAACCTAGGAGATTGGCAGGGACCCTAGAGAAGACCCATTCCAGGGTGCAGAGCAGATGCTGAGCAGCTGAGTACGCAGGACAAGGGGAGGAAGAAGTACCACCTCTGTTTCTCAGAGGCCCTGAGGACAGATTCCCTCCCTTGATTGCTTGGGGGGAAGGATGCTGGCTTTTCTACTTTCCTACACCCAGAGGCTCTCAGGGCCGAAGAAGGATGTCATTGTCTGGGAAAAATAGCGTAAGGCTTAAGAGAACCTCAGCGTACAGAGGGACAGGAGGAACCAGGCTGGTTTTTCTTACATGACCAGGCTAAGCTAGGACAGTGCTGACAATGATTTTGCCAGGCCTTGCAGAGGATAAATGCCACAGGGAAAGTTAAATGCCACAAGGAAAATTAACTTTGAAAGTAAAGAAAAATATCCCTGCATACTCCACATGTCTTCCCATCCCTCAAAAAGAAAAAAAAAACAGGCAGAAATTTGAGTGGAACTTGCCTAGGCTTGACATAGAGAAAGGTTTCTGTGGACCAGCCCGTTTTGATGTCACTTCATGGGATACGTTAACCTGGTCTTTCCATCTTGGCCACAGAAGGAGGGATGCGAGGATGCCTGAAGAAAGAGTGGGTTTCACAGGGAGGCAGTGATGAAGTGAATGGGCTTCCTGGGTTTGAATCTCTGCTCTGTCATTGACCAGCTTTTTGAGTTTGGACAGCTACATAGTCTGGAAGCTTTACTCTTCTCATATAACATGGGGATAATAACGGTGCCTATCTCAAAGGGTTGTTGTGGGAACAAAAGAATGGGTATACAAAGCTTAGTATATCACTTGCTACACAGTAAGTGAGCAAAGAATTTAACTGTTATTGTCACACTTTTTACTCATGTTGAAGAGAGACTGGGTTGAGGATGGGAAACTTGGTTGCTATTCCTGTTTCTTTCAAGACAATATCCTCTTCTTCCCCTCCACCCCATCCCCACTCCCCATATTTCATCTATGCAAAGATACAGCATTTTGTGAGATCCCAAGTTCTATTTCCAGTTATGGTACTACCTCATTCTGAGCCTCAGTTTCTCCATGTGTAAATGGAGGGGATAATATCTATTTTGGGTTGCTGGTTAAGAGCACTAAGTGTAGAGACAGTTAAGGCTGGATTGAAATCATATCTTACTAGCTGTATGACTGTGAGCAATTTAACATCTCTGAGCCTCCATTTCCTCAATTGTTAAGTGGGATTATCATAACAAATACCTGTTGAGCTTTGTAAGGACGACTTGAGATAATAAGTATTAACTGCTTAATCCAGAGCCCAGCACAAAATAAGTACCCTGGAAGTAAATTAGTAACTGGTAGCTTTTCTTTATGACTCAAAGCACCTAGGGAACATTTTTTGAAATCACGTTTCTTCTGCCCAAGGCAAAAAGGAGAAAGTAGGGTGCAAATTTGAAATATTTTAGATCATTGTTGTGTTTTTCCTATTTGGACAGACCCACCAAAAAACTAAGAATAGTTGTCCCAAATTCAGTCTAACCTGCCTCAACACCCCTTTCCCCTTCCCCTCCAGGATAACCAAAAAGGCCCATCCATCACCTCTCAATCTTACCTTTGTCATTCAGAGTGGCCTAGCCAATAGCTACAAAGCCTGCTCCCAGCCCACACCAGCACAAGCTCACACACATGCACACATCCCACAAACTAAAGGCATAATTTCTCAAAAGCCAAATTAAAGTCACCATCCATCCAATGACAGAATCCCTTTCCTATTCCTTTCTCCCAAGGGAATCCTCACCCTCCATTGACATCACCCTCGTCCTCCCCCATCCTCTAACACAGGCACACACTGGTCACCACCCCACTTCTCCTCCCCTTCTCTATTGCTCAGTAATTATATTCTCCACCTCCCAGTGTCATGCTAATACGGGCTCCTGGCACAGCTGCCCAGATTAAATTAGAGCCCAAACCAGCAGGCTGACTAATTATATTTTCTGGGCTAGAATTGTCCTCCCCCACCTTTGGGGTACTGGGCCAATGAAGAGTAAATGAGCACTGCCAATATTTGCTGAGGATATTTGACTCTTCTTGCCTGGGTGGTTTTTGTCCCCCTGAACCAATCTGGGCCCCTCAAATTAGATTTGATCAGAATGAGAGAAGAGAGTTTGTCTCAAAAGACTCTCCTAAGTCCCATCCATTCTCCTGCTGGCCAACTCAGTGGGCCTGGCCACCACCATCAGGCCAAGGAAAGAGAATGACAAGACTCTTTTTCAAGAATGAGATTCTACTTCCACTTTTGTGGGTCCTTCAGTCTTTCCTGCCTCCAAAGTCTTTCCTCCTGGTATTTGCTGCTTCTTGTCCTCCAGTGGTTGCTTCTGAATTATTTTATTACTGTCCCAGATGGAATAGGATCTCACTCTCCTTGCAGAATACTGTTTTAGAGTTTATCCCCCAGCTTTTATCTTTCCTGATTCATGGCTGAAACATATTAAATGCTTCAAATTGCTTACAGCCAAAGTTGCCAGTCCTTCCTCTCATCATTCTACAAATACTTATTGCACATTTACCGTAGATCACATAGTGAGATGGATGCTAAAGAACATAAAGGCCTGATTCATGCTTTGAGGAAGATTAGAGCCTCATGATAAGTCTAAATATATATAGATGTGCAAATATATGCTATAGATGTCTTCAAGAAATCTATTCAGGGTGCACTTTAGGCACAAGAGACTTGGGAGAGGAATCAGAAAAACCATCATAGAAGAGGTAATCCTTGAACAGAGTCTGGAAAAATTGTTCAGAAGGTGGATAAAGTGAGGACAGGAATTCTGGGCAGAGAGAGTAAAGATACAGAGGTAAGAGAGCTGTAGTAATTTTATGACCTGCAAGCATCAGGGATAAGATAAAAGGAGTAGCCAGAGATGAATCCTGACAAGTAGAGGAATGTTTTGTTTCTGGAGCTTTCTTGTCCCCTGATTCATGTCTTCTTAGCTGAGGGAGAGCAGCAGTGTCTCCAAGACCTGGGCCAGCCAGTTTGGGCCCTTTCTTTTGCTACCAACTTTTCTCCTCATTTTGCCCATGTTAATCCTTTCTATAAATCCTTGTCTCCTTCTCGTGTGATATTTCCTTTGGAGGTGCATTTAAAGGACAACCTAAGCTCTCCAAAGAACTGAAAAGGAATAGTTCTGGCTGTAGAATCATTAAAAAAAAAAAAGAAAGAAAGAAAAACAACTCTGACTAGATTGCATATATTTTCTCATATAGTTAGGAATCTTCTCTACCTCCTCATTCATTAAGTTGTTCATTCATCACATGTTTCCTACCCCCCCACCCCCCCACGCTGGACCCTTTTCTATATCAAGCACTATTCTAGAGATGATCCAGGATAGATGAATAAGAAAGTTCTTCTCTTTAAGGAACTCAGTCTAGAGGAGGCTAGAATAACGAATAGATCATTGAAAAGATACGCAATTAGAGCACAGAGAAGGGACACCTAAATATTCTTAGGTGAATCAATAAGGTTCCTAGAGGTGGGAGTGATTTAATTTCAGAAAATTGAATAAGAATTAGCCAAAAAGATGATTTGGAGGAAGATCTTCCTGTAGAAGGAATAGCAGAAGAAGGAAGGGGCATGAGAGTATAACATGGATAAACCAGGGAAGTTAGAGGAATTTCTTGCAACTGTAGAGTAAAACATTCAAACATGAAGTACTGAATGACGGGAACTGAGGAGTGTGCTTGGATCACTGACATGGAATAAGATGTGTGTATTGTATCTAGTCTCAGTGAAGATGCTGTGTCTTTCTTACAGGCTTGTGACTGATCTGCTCCGATTTCTACAGAAGAACAGAGTCCTGAGCCATTTAGTGTGACATGGGAAGTGGGATGCTGGCGATAGCCCTGTTCTGAGTGTCTGAAATGGGCCTCTTGCTGCTTCCCCACCCCGATTCCCCCAACAGGCATAGGTATCATGTCAGGACTTCTCTATGAAGTATTCATCTCAAAAGCAAGAGACTCTGTCTTATTCATCTACATATTTCCAGCTCCCTGCACAGAATCTGCCACAGTCTGTGTGCTGAATTTATATTGGTTGAATGAATGAGTAGATAGAAAAGAGCATTTAGTTCATCAAATCTTTGAGTAGTCCCCATTGACCAAGTAACACACCTAGGCTCACCCTTTTTTCTCATCCTGGTGCTTACTTTCATTCCTCTCTGTCTAGTTATCTTAAGGCTGCTTCAGGGAAGGTCTTTCAGGTTACAAGGAAAGACACATGGAAAACTCCTTTAGTAATGGGAATTAACTAGGAAGGTGTGTGAGGAAGTGAGGCAGCATGAGAATGTGATCTGCAGCAGTCCCGAGGATGCCAGGACCCAGGTACACAAAGGGGTCATGAACTTGAGTTCTCTTAACTCACCTTCTGTGTGTATTTTACATTTGTACTTTCCAAGAGAGGATCAGATAAGGTCCCTCACCAACAACCAAAATTAAGTATTCCTACTGGGGAGAATTTTGCCCTAAGCCACACCAGAGGGGTTTGGTCTCCCTCACCTGTCACCTACACAGGCTCTGGCATTGACCCTTAAAGGGCCAACCAGGAGACTTCCGGGAAGATGGCACACTAGAAAGACATGGGACTCTTTTCTCCTCCAGATAAATAGCTAGAGAACAGGCTGAAATGGCCTAGAAAAAGATCTTCTAGGATTTTGGACACCAGGTAAAGGCTGGACAAAAGAGGAGGAGCACAATGACAGAACTGTTAGTTGAAACCAGCAGCTGCTGCTGGCACCCTCCCCCACACTAAAGACACTTGAGAATACTCAGACCTCCGGTCCTATGGCTAAAGACAAAGGGGGCTCCAGGGATCCACCACCCCAGGAAAGGGGAGAGAGAGGGACACAGCCTAAGGCTGACCCAGCTTCTGACCCTCAAATTTGCTTTGCTGTGTCCCACAAGCCCTTCCAGGCCAGGTAGGACCATGCCGTGGTTTGCCCTGGGAACTGCCACAGGACTGGAGAAAACTGACCCTCTCAATCTTCCCCTCTTCTAGGTGGGATTGATTGTTGAGGATGCACCTCTCCAGGAAAGGGGAGAAAGAGGAACACATACTAAGGTTGACCCAGCTTTTGACCCACAAATTTGGTGTACTGTATCCCACAAGCTCTTCCAGGCTGGGTGGGGCCATACTGTTGTTTGCCTTGGGAGCCAGCAAGGGACTAAAGATATACAACTCTCCCAATCTCCTTCTCTACTAACTGGGACTGATTGTTAAGGACACAGAGGGGAGTGGAAATATTTCCTACCCAGGAAAAGAGAGGGGGCTGCCAGAGAAGGCTGGAGAACAGTCTCTGAGAAAGTTTGAATTACAAGGCTCTTAGCCTCCAGGCAGGAAGCTCTATCATAATGATCCCATCTGTGTTGCAACAAACACACTCTGACCAGGCATTGAACTGAAAGGGCTGCCAAAGAGCACCACCTGCTGGCAGATCAAGGAAGTGCATGTGAGAAAATTAAAAAGTAAGAGAGGCTTTTTCTGGCCTTTATATGCCCCCTCCCCAAGGCCCTAGGAAGTGGGTCTGCAACCCATTACTGGGTCCAGAGCCCAGTTTTGAGCAACTAATAGGGACAGTCCTAATGATTGAGCCAAGAATCAAAGAGCAGTGGTAACACACAGCCTCCCACCATTAATCCCTACAAAAGAGAAAGAAATTGAGCATCTGAGTAAACTACCTGCTAATCAGATGGCTAGACATTAGCAAAAAATTATGAGCCATACTAGGAAAGTAGAAGACATGGTCCAAGAAAAGGAATATATCAAAGCCCCAGAAGAGATGCAAGATTTGAGAGAACTAATTAGTGAGATACACACAAATTTCCAAAATCAAAGAGTAGAAAGACAATATGACTAAAAAGATAAATGACATCAAGAAGACACTGAGCAAGTGCAAAGAAGAATTTGAAATCCTGAACAGTAAAGTAACGGAGCTCATGAGAATGAAAGACACAAGAGGAGAGATCAAAAACACATTAGAGGCATATAATAGCAGACTTGAAGTGATATAAGAAAGAATAAGTGATATCAAAGACAGAAGAGCTGAAACTGAAGAAAGAAAAGAACAGAAAGAGAAAAGAATGGAAAAAATTGAGCAGGGGTTCAGAGAGTTGAATGACAACATGAAATGCAACAACACATGTATCATGGGAGTTCCAGAAGGATAAGAGAAGGGAAAAGGGGCAGAAAGAATATTTGAGGAAATAATAGCAGAAAATTTCCCAACTCTCATGAAAAAAATGAACTTACATGTCCAAGAAACGCACCATACCCCGATCAGAATAAATTCAAATAGACCTACTCCAAGACACATACTATTCAGAATGTAAATGTCAAAGATAAAGAGAACATTCTCAGAGCAGCAAGGGAGAAATGAACCATCACATACAAGGGATACCCAATAAGATTTAGTGCAGATTTCTCATCAGAAACAATGGAGGTGAGAAGATAGTGGTATGATACAATTAGGATACTGAAAGAGAAAAACTGCCATCTGAGAATTTTTTATCCTGCAAAATTGTCCTTCAAATATGAAGGTGAGTATAAAATATTCACAAACAAACAGAAACTAAGAGAGTTTGTGGAAAAGAATCCACCTTTGCAGGAAATATTAAAGGAAGCCTTAGAACCTGAAATAAAGACAGAAGAGAGAGGCCTGGAGGAAAGTATAGAAGAGAGAATAGCAGAAAGGATAACCAAAAGAGTAAAAAGACAGACGAAAATATGATATGACATCTGAAAGCCAAAGAGGGATATGGTGGTAGTAAATAATGCATTTACAGTAATATCATTGAATGTGAATGGATTAAACCCCTCAGTCAAAAGATACAGGCTGACAGAATGGATAAAAAACATGAGCCATCCATATGCTGCTTACAAGAAACTCACCTTAGACCTAGGGATACAAACGAGCTGAAAGTGGAAGGTTGGAAAAAGATACTCCACTCAAATAGTAACCAAAAAAGAGCAGGGGTAGCTATACCAATATTGGAGAAACAGACTTTAAATGCAAAAAAGTTATAAGAGATACAGAAGGCCATTATATATTAATAAAAGTGACAATCCACCAGGAAGATATAACAGTCATAAATATCTCTGCATGTAACCAGGGTGCCCCAAAATATATGAGACAAACTCTGGCAAAACTGAAGGTAGAAATAGACATCTCTACAATAATTGTTGAAGACTTCAACACCCCACTCACATCATTAGATAAGATTACAGAGAAGATTGACAAGGAAACAGATAACTTGAACAATATGATAAATAGATATATACAGATCACTGCATCCAAACTCAGCAGGTT
Source organism: Tolypeutes matacus (assembly GCA_026826555.1). Lineage (NCBI taxonomy): Eukaryota > Metazoa > Chordata > Mammalia > Cingulata > Chlamyphoridae > Tolypeutes > Tolypeutes matacus. Next base: position 381,254 of record JAKSZT010000092.1, on the reverse strand, counting down.
ATACAATCTTCTCAAGTGCTTATGGACCTTTCTCTGGGATAAACCACATGTTAGGGCACAATGCAGCTCTCAATAAATATAAAAAGATTGAATTATGCAAAACACCTTCTCAGATCATAATAAAATGAAACTGCAAATCAAGAATAGATAAGAAAAAAGCAAACTTGAAAATGTGTGGAGGCTATACAGAACACTCCTAAGGAATCAAAGGATCAAAGAAGAAATTTCAAGTGAAATCAGTAAATATACTGAGACAAATGAAAAAGAGAACACAACTTATCAAAATTTATGGGATACAACAAAAGCAGTCCTGAGAAGGAAATTTGTAGCTCTAAATGCCTACATTAAAAAAGAAGAAAGAGCTAAACTCAAAGATTTAGCTGAACAACTTAAGAAACTAGAAAAAGAACAAACCAATCCCAAAGCAAGTAGAAGGAAAGAAATAATAAAGATTAGAGTAGAACTAAATGAAACCGAGAACAAAAAAGCAATAGAGAAAATCAACAAAACCAAAAGCTGGTTCTTTGAAAAGATCAATAAGATTGATAACCCCCTAGCTAGATTAACAAAGAAAAAAAGAGAGAAGATGCAAATAAATACAATCAGAAATGAAAGGGGGGAAGTTGCGATTGACCCCACAGAAATAAAAAGGATTATGAAAGGATACTATGAGAAACTGTATACCAACAAACTAGAAAACCTAGACGAAATGGACAAATTCCTAGAAGTGCACAAACAACCTACACTGACGCTACAAGAAATACAAGTATTTAATAAACCAATCAATTAAAGAGATTGAATCTGTCATTAAAAACCTCCCAACAAAGAAAAATCCAGGACCAGATGGCTTCACAGGTGAATTCTGCCAAGCATTTTGAAAAGAATTAATACCAATCCTGTTTAAACTCTTCAAAAAATTGAAGAGGAGGGAAAACAACCCAACACATTTTATGAAGTCAACATTACCCTAATACCAAAGCCAGATAAAGATACTACAAGAAAAGAAAATTACAAACTAATCTCTCTAATGCATATAGATGCAAAAATTCTCAACAAAATACTTGCAAATCAAATCCAACAGCATATCAAAAGACTTACACATCACAACCAAGTGGAATTTATTATGGGTAGGCAAGCCTGGTTGGTTCAACATAAGGAAATCAATCAATGTAATACACCACATTAACAAACTGAAGGGAAATAACCACATGATCATTCCAATCAATGCAGAAAAGGCATTTGGCAAAATTCAGTATCCTTTTTTAAATAAAAACACTTCAAAAGATAGGAATAGAAGGAAAATTCCTCAATATGATACAAGGTATATATCAAAAACCCATAGCCAACATTGTACTCAATGGGGAAAGGTTGAAAGCTTTCCCCCTAAGATCAGGAACAAGACAAGGATGCCATATGTCACCATTGTTATTCAGTATTGTACTAGAAGTTCTAGTTAGGGTAATCAGACAAGAAAAAAAAAATTAAAGACATCCAAATAGGAAAAAAAGGAAGTAAAACTCTTAATATTTGTGGATGACATGATCCTGTATTTAGAAAATTCTGAAGTATCCATGACAAAGCTACTTGAGCTAATAAATGAGTTCAGCAAACTGGCAGTATATAAGATTAAGACTCAAAAATCAGTAATGTTTTTGTACACTAGTGCTGAACAATCTGAGGAGTAAAACAGGGGGGAAATTCCATTTACAATAGCAACTAAAAGACTCAAATACCTAGGAATTAATTTAACCAAAGAAGTACAGACTTATATGCAGAAAACTACAAAACAATGTTAAAGAAATCAATGAAGACCTAAACAAATGGAAAAACATTCCGTGTTCATGATGGGAAGACTAAATATCATGACGATGTCAATCTTACCCAAACTGATTTATAAATTCAATGCAATACCAATCAAAATTCCAGCAGCCTACTTTATAGAATTAGAAAAGGCAATTACCAAATTCATTTGGAAGGGAAAATGCACCTGAATAGCCAAAAGCATTCTAAAAAAGAAGACGACATGGGAGGAATTTCACTGCCTGACCTTGAAACATATTACAAAGCTATAGTGGTCAAAAGAACACGATATTGGCATAAAGACAGACACATCTATCAGTGTAATAGAATTGAGAATCCAGAAATAAACCCTCATCTATACAGTTAACTGGTTTTTCACAAACCTACCAAGTCCATGTTAACAGGACAAAACAGTCTCTTCAACAAATGGTGCTAGGAGAACTGGATATTTATAACCACAAGAATGAAAGAGGACACCTATCTCACTCCCTATAGGAGAATCAACTCAAAATGGGTCAAAGACCTAAATATAAAAGCCAGAATCATAAAACTACTAGAAGAAATGTAAGGAAGCATCTTCAAGACCTTGTGTAGGTGGTGGTTTCTTGGACCTTACACCCAAAGCACGCACAACAAAAGAAAAAAATAGATAAATGGGACCTCCTCAAACTTAAACACTTTTGTGCCTCACAGGACTTTATCAAATGGGTGAAAAGGCAGCCGACTCAATGAGAGAAAATATTTGGAAATCACATATCTGATAAGGGTTTAATATCCATGATATATAAAGAGTTGTTACAACTCAACATAAAAAGATAAACAACCCAATTAAAAAATGGGCAAAAGAATTGAATAGACATTTGTCCAAAGAAGAAATACAAACAGCAAAACAAACAAACAAACAAACAAACAAAAAACATGAAAAAATGTTCAACATCACTAATGATTATGGAAGTGCAAATCAAGGTCTTTTTCCAGTTGCATTGCTAGTTGGCACTTGGTAGTAATCTGCTGGTGCCAGGGAAGCTATCCCTGGGAGTCATGTCCCACACTGGGGAGAAGGTAATGTATTTATATGCTGAGTTCTGCTTAGAAAGAGGACACATTTAAGCAACAAGGAGGCTCTCAAGAGGTTACTCATAGGCATCCTATAATACTAGGCTAAATTCAATTTCAAGAATAAAGGTTCATAGTCACAGTCATCAATATCAAGTGACCACCAATGGACCATCCTTCACTAGTCATTGCCCCTGTACTCAGGGCATTCTTGCTGTTCCATTAGAGAACATGGCAGAGCTCCCCAGGTTGGGAATTTGATATTCTTTCTGTAGACACTGTTTTTTTTTTTTCTTTCTTTTTTTTCTGACACTGGTTTTTAAGAGCTGTCTTCGGACTGTATCAGAATATGGTGGCCTGGCTCTGAAATTCCTTAGCACTCGAGGACTCAGCCACTTTCTCAGCACATGCCTTGTAAGAGCTTATTCATGTATTAGATATTGTCATTTATATATTCCCTCATACATGGGCCTTGTTTATCTCCCCAGCCACTCCAGGTAATCCAAGGATTATGAACTTTGCAATAGATAAACCTGGGTTAGCTCCCGTCACGGCATTTAATAGGCAATTTACTTTCCTCTCAGCTCCTAGGTAATTTACTTTCCTCTCAGCTCCTCAGTGTCCTTATCTGTAAGACACAAAATAAGATTCCTTCACAATTTATTTTGAACAATAAATTGGATGATGCTGTGAAATTAGATTAAGATATGCCTGTTTTCTCATTTTCTTAAGAGCAAATTTGAGTTCTTTTTAAACATTGTCCTAGGGTCTAAATAACAAATTTTGCTTATTGAGGGAAATAAAAGCAGTTTGAAGGTGTTTCCATAAGAAAATAACTTCCAAGGTGTTAATGAGTACTATGTCTACTTATAACAATATTGAGAAACAATTATGAAACAATACAATTATTACAGTATTCAGATAACTGGCAATACCTTCAGAAACACATAATTTGCCTCTTCTGAACTTGGGAAATATTGCAGGCCTGTGTGATTTACAGTCTTTTGTGACTTTCTGTTGCTCTTCCCAGCCACTTCTCCTAAACACACATCCACCTCAGAAAAAGTAGTTATCCAAGAGCAAGGTGCAGAGAGGAGTGGAAAATATAGAAAGGGGTTGATTTTAATCACAGCCAGGAGCCAGGTGACATCTTCTATCTTCTTGTTAGACCTACTGTTGCATTTCCTTTTTAGGCAAGCCTGCTGTGTCAGTTTGATGTAATTATGAATTCCAAAAATATAATTGAA